>JANTPZ010040194.1:0-10157 GCA_025593235.1 Vachellia pachyceras | reverse complement strand
CCGACGTAGAGAGGGCAGGAGTTGTTGCGGTCGATGAGAGTGAAGCGGCCGCCAGAGTCGGTTATGGCGGGATTGATGTAGTACTCATCGCCGCGTTGAAGAGGCCGGCCGTTCGTGTCGAGCACGGAGGCTCTGTCATCGGATTGGGATAGGGCTGACGTGGCCATCATCATGACGATGAGAAGCCATGCAAGGCATAGGACTGATGAACTGGAAGCCAAGTTTTTCATACTGTTGATCCTTAAACTAAAAGGGGTTTGGTTATGGATATGTTGATGTGATTGTGTTTTGTGGAGAATGAAGGATAAGGTATTTATAGGGATCGATCGATAGGGTTGAAGATATATAGCAATAGGTTGATGAGTTATTAAAGTCCAAAATGTACAAATAGTTTCCTTGCACGTTAATTCTGAGATGGACGTATTTTGCATGGCCGTCTGTACATTAATTACACCTTTGACTTTAAGAGAGAATTCAAACTCGCAACCTTTTTATTGTTATTTCGTTCTAAAGAATATAGTTTAAGAGATGACTGTTTGATATTAGTTGAAATATTTAACAACAAGCGGTTTGTTTAGGTGGTGTGCGGTCTTATCCAATAAGGAGGAGAAAACAAGTTCAAATCTCGGAAAACGCAAAAGGGATTAATTTGAAAACTAAGAAAATGAATTTGGTTTAATCTTGTTATATGTGGGAGTGTTGAGAGAAGCTGAAAACCATTTATATGATTCTTGTCTCAGACGAAGGAATTAGTTTTCAGCTGTCAGTTGCACAGTAATTAATAACAATTGATAATAAAGAGTTGAAAATATGTACTATGAGAGAGAGAAAATAGCAAACGTGCTTGGAGAAACAATTTAATTTTAATTGACTTTTAGATAAACTGGAGACTTTTCCATTTGCCTTGATACTATACGTATGAAACACCAAGTCAATAATTGATACAACATACATGCACATACATCTTTGTGTATGTAGATGTATCAAAATTTTCCACGATTTGAAGCATTTTGTTTTTCAGTGAACATAATTGATTTAGCAGCGGATCAACTATATTACAATGTAGGTGAATTGAATTCGAATACCACATTTAAAAAAAAAAGAACCTCTAATGAGAGGCAGTCCGAATCTAAAGCTCGATTCAAATTATTAATCAGTTACTCATATATCTGGTAACAAAATTTAGAAAAATGTCGAGCATCAATTGACATAAAGGTTATTGAAAGAAGCATATTGTCTGTGTTGCTTCACCATATTTGCATTTATTAAGAATGAAAATAGCTTAATCAATCCATTGCTTTTATATCTATAAGATAAAATTAAATTGGGGAGAATATAAAATAATGAATTAATGATAGTAAGTTCCTTAAAAGGAATTTAAAAATGAGTTATTCGAGTCAGTTGTAAGTTCATAATCAAAGTTTAAGGTATAAATTATTACAATAAAAATAGTACTCCATCCGGTCCTAATTTAATTAGATTAATAATGTTAGTTAATTTAATTGATACAACATATTATTTTCTAACACACTTTGATCATATTCTTAATTTCCCCCTCTAATCTTATTTAATTATTCATCAATAGGAATAAATTAAAAAAAGTTGATAAAAATTAAATATAAGCCATACATTTACGACTAATATCAACTCCTGAGTTCGCTATATATATATATATATATATTATATTATGAACTGCCTAATTAATCTAAATTCTCTTTAATTTACCAATTGTGTCAAAATCATCATTGCCTAAAGATTAATATCCAAAATTAGGCATAAATAATGGCACCACAATTTCAATAATAACTTTATTTCCAATACCTAACTCAAATTGTCCAAGATATATGTTTTCATAAAGTTTGGACAAATTAAATATTAAATAAATTGCTAAAATAATTTTGCTCAGCTAAAGTTTCTAAGTGGCTCAATAATATTTTGGGCGTCCGAAACTTAGCGTCCAAAATATATTTGCATGATCCCAAATTGTCAAGCTCATTTGTACTTTTCTCCCCAAGCAGGCAATCCAAACCTATTTGATCCACAATTGACACTTTTTATAGTAGGGATTGGGATCTTATTTTAATAAATTAAGAGGAACTAACCCTTTTTACTAGAAAGCTTACGAATACTTTTATTTCATTTTGTTTTATATTAATACAAATTTTGTCCCTCAAATTCTCCTAATTTTTATTTTCGTCTCTTAATTTCAAATAATAAGTTTTGGCATGGTAAAATAATCTATGTTTTATTAAATTATAAAAATAATGTTTTAAACATAATAAAATTTGAGGGATCAAAATTTATAATCTAAAATTTAAGAAATTAAAAAAAATACGATAAACTTGAGGATAAAAAATTATATTAACCTTTTTTATTACCTAAATTGTATTGCTAAAAATGGACTCTTCAAAAAAAAACCACCGAGTTAAAAAAATGTCACTCTAAACCATCAAATTAACTTTATCTTTTTTTTTCCAACATCAAATTAACTTTATCAAGCCCAAGTTCAATTGTCGCATTTCTTACTTTTGTACTCTAACTTATCTTTTTGATATTAATCACTTTGCCCTTTTCCAAAAAAAAATAAGGAAAGAAAGAAAGAACCTATGGATTAGTAAAAATTACCATTTTTTTTGTTTCGACAGCATGTTAATAAAATAATAAACTCCCACTACTATATATATATATATTGATCATAAAAGATAAATTTGGAGCTTTTATTATTATCTGCAACAAGAAGACAAAAACATATGACATATAATTTCTTTCAATCTTTCACCCCAATTATTCCACTTATAATAATCATTTCCAAATGATTTAACATCCTTGATAGTTGATACAGAAAACCTATGAGACAACGATAAAAATGAGTAAATGACGATTATGCCCTCCTCTCGAACACAAGAGGAAGAACATTACCATCCAAAGCCTCCAGGATCTTGCCATTCTCTCGTAATCCACCCATGGTGCCACAATCAAACCTACAAGTAGGACACACTTCTGTGGGACACCATCGGATACTATAGATTCCTCCGAACTGTGGCTCCACAATCCTGAAGAAGTTGCTGTAATCTCGGCGGCTCAATGCCCTACCAATCACTATAAGTCTTCTTCCACTTCTGCTGTCTCTCTCGCCCACCTTCCACAGTGTTGATTTAGCACATGTTGTGGCGGCGGAGAAATTCACCCTTAAGTCCTTGTTCACCTTCACCACCTTGTCTTCTCCGGCTTGCGGCAAGAAGGTCACCGGAAGGCCTTCTCCTAGGTCGGTGTTTAGCTGGCCGACGTACGTGGGGCAGGAGGAGCTGGTGTTGCGGTTGATGAGAGTGAAGCGGCCGCCAGAGTCGGTTATGGCGGGCTTAATGTGGTACTCGACGCCGTATTGAAGAGGACGGCGGTTTGTGTCGACCACGGTGGCGGTGCTGTTGTCTTCAGGTTGGGATAGGACTGAAGTGGCCATCATTGTTATGATGATGAGAAGCCATGAAAGGCGTATCACTGATGAACTTGAAGCCAACTTCTTCATATTGGAGGTTTTGGTTTATGGATGTACGTTGGATTTGATAGTGTTTTGTGGAGTAGAGAAGGATAAGGCATAAGGTATTTATAGGGATGAAAATAACGATATTTGATGAACTAAATTCCAAAATGTTTACGCATCTTGAAAAAGTTGTTTACCAACAAAATTAATTCATTTAGATATTTGTAAGAAGTTATATATTAGTCTATATAAATTGTAACTACAGTTTTGGTGTTTTATATTTAAAATTAAAGTAAAACCCATCTCTAATCCAATTAGGATATTTAAAACTCGAGATAATAGTAATTATTACATTTTAAAATATATATATAAATACTTACATGCGAGTGTTACGTTATCCATACTCTATCTAATAAATATATTCTAAGTATAATTTATCATTGATCTCATATCACATAAATTTCTTCTCATTATTTTCTTTTTCCATTATCTATAAAAAAGAGAAAAAATTTAAAAAAATTTATGTGATGTAAGCCACTTAGAATATAATATGTATAAGATGACACTCAAATATTTATCTTTAAAGTAAAGTGAAAAGGGAAAAAGTCAATGCCGTGGGCGGCTTTGTGATATGATAAGTTTGATTCATTTGTGTCACTGTTTTGACTTTCAATTAATGAAAAACCGACAAAGTTTTAGATTTTTTTTCATATGGCAAAACCGACAAACTTCAATTATATACTCATATCTATCAGAAGGAATTTTTTGATCATATATATAAGTTACGTATTCAAATTTTTTATATAAATCTACTATTTTATCCTTCACTAATTAGTATGTTAATTTTGTTTTTATAGGGTATAATGTATATTAAATAATGATATTTAAAAATTTGTTGAAGTTTAAAGAAGATTAATGTAGCTTAAAATTTTTTAGTCTGTATAATAATATTAAAAGTAACTTATAAATAGGATAAGACTAGTATATTACAGAGTCAACATTTAACTAAGGGTCATTTTATTAAAAGTTCAATCCAATTATTGATGTGCATGTGTGAAATGTTTAATTATTGATATTTTAGATGATCAAATATCTTACAACAATGAATTAAATCAAAATTTAATGTAATTTTAAAAGATTGAAATATACTTTTAACTTTTTTTTATCAGCAAAGAAAAAAAGAAGATAGACTTTAACTTTTTGGATTTTGATTAAAGAAAAGCTAAAAAAATAACTTATGAAAGGGGTACCTAGGAGGGGGATTAACCTTTTTGGGCCTTGATGTTTTTTTTTGGCCAACATTTTGTCTTTGGCACATAATTACCGAAAAAAAATTGTATCAAAAAAAAATAATTGAAAAATAAATGTGAGGGTAACGTTTAAAGACTTTGAACGTGGACTTTGTTCCATTTATATAGATCCTCCAATCCATTAACTATTTAAATTTGATTTTAAATTGTTTATATCTATTTTTTATATAAAACTAACAATTTTTTTATAAAAATATTATTTGAAAAGATGATAATTAAGAAATTGATTTTCTTTTAGATTTTATACCCATTAAAATAAATTTTTTATAAGAATAATTTTTTTAAAAAAATTAAATTTAAATCATTCAAATCAAATCTAAATAATCCAAATTTAATAAAACGAGGGAGTTTATGACTTTTGAATAACACTCTGATCACTTTCCTTTAACATGTGTTGGCCTTTTCAAATTTGTCTGTTTATTGTAGGATTTTGAAAGTGACATTCCCCATAAATATAATATAATATAACGCGGATATGCTTGAGGATTTATGAAAGCAAATACTATATAAAAATTGGCCTGCGCTTTCTTATACCACGCTAACCCTGATCCTAATTATTAGGATAAGAGTCAATTGTTTATTTTTGAATGAGTATATAAATTAAATAAATTACTTTAAAATATTCATATTTATAATTTTTTAAAAGGGAAAATGGCGTATAAAGTATCTGGAAAGTAGTGAATCCCAGAAAGGTGATTCGAAATTTAAAATCCCAGAGTAATGATAGTTCCTGACGCGTCTTTAGCAAAGTTTAAAGGAAATTACCTAAATGTCTCTGTAATCATGATGAGACGTGTTCGGTTTTGGTATAAGAGTCAAGGAGTTGAAAGATAAAAATTGTATTTTAATAAGGTCTTTTCAGACCGAACAAAATTAAGTACGGTGTAGAAAGCCTACTTTCCAAATCGAATATGGGTCTCATTCTGAATTGATTATACCTCATTATTTGAATTGAATAAGCCTCATTAATAGAGTGGGAAAAAAAACGGTTTACAAAGTCTCATTCAAATTAATATAAAACACATTTGAATATAAAGGGTTTAGACAGCTCAAATTTTAAAATGATGTGACTTCCTCATTTCAGCTCCAAAATTGACAAATGATCGATTATTAGAAAGTCCTATGAGTCTAGTTTTAAATGGCATAAGTTTCACAGGCATTGGATTATTATTTTGAGATATATGATAAAAAAACCAAACATGTGTCAGGAATACGTTTATTCCATATATATCTTCAGTTTTTTGATCATATCTCTCAACTTAGATGTCCAATTGACTTGAAACTTGTGCCATTTGAAACTAGACTCATATAGATTTTCAATGATAGGTCATTTGTCAAATTTGGAGTTGAAATGAGAAAGTTATAGCATTTTCAAGTTTTACCTTTCTAAACCGTTTATAAAGAGTAGACTTATTCGAATGTGTCTTATATTCATTCGAATGAGACTTTCTAAACCATTTTCCCCCTAACGGTGCAGAAAGTGCATAAAGTCACCTCCAAAGGTGGAGAAAGTCCACTTTCTGCACTGTTGGTGGAAAAAACGGTTTAGAAAGTCTCATTTGAATGAATATAAGACACATTCAAATGAGTTTACTCTTTATAAACGGTTTAGAAAGATGAAACTTGAAAATGCTGTAACTTTCTCATTTCAACTCCAAATTTGACAAATGACCTATCATTGGAAAGCCCTTTGAGTCTAGTTTCAAATTGCACAAGTTTCAAGTCAATTGGACATCTGGGTTGAGAGATATGATCAAAAAACTGAAGATATATCTGGAATAAATGTATTCATGACACATGTTTGGTTTTTTATCATATCTCTCAAAATACTAATCCAAAGGTGGAGAAAATTCAATTTCTGCACCGTTGGGGGAAAAACGGTTTAGAAAGTCTCATTCGAATGAACATAAGACACATTCGAATGAGTTTACTCTTTATAAATGGTTTAGAAAGGTGAAACTTGAAAATGCTGTAACCTCCTCATTTCATCTCCAAATTTGACAAATGACCTATCATTGGAAAGCCCTTTGAGTCTTGTTTCAAATTGCATAAGTTTCAAGTCAATTGAACATCTGAGTTAAGAGATATGATCAAAAAACTAAAGATATATCTAGAATAAACGTATTCTTAACACATTTATTTTTTTATCATATCTCTCAAAATAATAATCCAATGCCTGTGAAACTTATGCCATTTGAAATTAGACTCAAAGGGCTTTCCAATGATAGGTCATTTGTCAATTTTGGAGTTGAAATGGGAAGTTACATTATTTTGAAGTTTGAACTGTCTAAACCATTTATAGTTGAATGTATTTTATATTAATTCGAATAAGACTTTGTAAACCATTTTTTCCCACTCTCACAATAAGGCTTATTCAATTCAAATAATGAGGTATAATCGATTCAGAATGAAACCCATATTTGATTTGGAAAAGTATGCTTTATACACCGTACTTAATTTTGTTTGGTTTGAAAATGTCTTATTAAAATACAATTTTTATCTTTCAACTCCTTGACTCTCATACCAAAACTAAACACGTCTCATTATGATTACATGGACATTCAGGTAATTTACTTTAAACTTTGCTAAAAACGCGTCAGGAACTATTATTACTTTGGGATTTTAAATTTCGAATCACCTGTCTGGGATTCACTACTTTCCAGGTACTTTATGAGTCATTTTCCCTTTTTTAAATTAATTTATTTAATTTATAAATTGATATATTATAATAATACGCATTAATATATATATTTTTTAGTAACGTATTTAACTCTTTAATCTTTTAAAAAAAGTTAATTGAGTTTTAAGGATTGGATGTGGAGTGCTAAATCAGAATCAAATAAATGAACGAATAGGAAAGTTCATGACCTTTTTTTAGCTTTGTTTCTTATTGCAACTGTGCTAATATGGTGAAGTTACTTGAGGTTTGATATCTAGGATTAGTTGTTAAAACAAAATGCACTTCTAATATAGTTGCTGATATTATTGTTAAGCAAATTTTATCAAGAAAAATAGATATTACATTATTTATGTGTCTCCTAAATTTGTTATGGGTGTTATGTATAATGACGTTATGATATTTTTTTTATCTTTACCTTTGAGTAACATGTAATTTGCACTAAACTTTATCCCTTTGTGGAGATTCACCAACGTCATTATAACGTCATGAAAAGTACGTTTAACCTTTAATATGTTAACAAGATTTCTTCGCCCTGGAGTTCTTCTGTTGTTTTATTTATGAATATAATGTCATGGAATTGCCGGGGCTCAGCCTCCAAAACTTTCTTTGGACGAGTAAGAGACCTCCTGAAAGGGAGGAAAGTGGTTATTTAGTGTATTTGGATAGTCTGTTGGGAGAACGGACACAGATTCTGAGGTAAATATGTAAGAGAAGTTTTGCCTCAATAAACGCAGAAATGGCTTTTGGATGCCCAAACGAGCTATCCAAACAGAGTCAATTTTGTTTTGTTGGAAACAAGAGTTAGCAGTAGAAAAGCAGAAGGTATTGTTTGGAGATTGGACTTTAGTAACTGGATTCGAGTAGAGGCCACGGGTTATGCAGGTGGTATGTGGATTCTTTGGAATGAGGATGAAGTGAGGGTAAGTTATAAAACCTCTACATCTCAGCTAAATTCATGTTCAAGTTACTAGAAAGAGGGACGGAAATGAGTGTTGGTTTACCTGTGTATATGGTGAGCCTTGCCCAAATCTTACTCGTCCAAATCACATCTTAAAAAAACCACTATTTTAATATTTTAGAGAACTCAAATCAAAATAACCCATTAACATGAAAAGTACGTTTAACCCTTTAAAGTGTTAACAGTATTTCTTCACCATGTAGTCTAAACCATTAACGATGGGTATGATATGACCCAACATCTCTCACTCATAATACATTAAATATTATGAGTTCAGAAATTGATGTGATCCAGTTTTCATGCAATAAACGAGAATGAAGATTTCAAGGACGCATCAGCAATCCTACTCTTCCTTTTTTTAGGGCAACATGAATTAGTGATTAAAATTAAGTAAAAGTAATAGATGTGTAAATGATATAATTTTTTTTCAAACATTCCCTTATTTATGAAGATGGTAGGTGAAAGAGAATAAATAAAAAAATGAGAGACTTGCAATTAATTACGAGGAAAAATAAAAAAAATGCAATAAAATTAATAAAACAAAATTGTTTCTTAATTTAGGATTTAATCAAAAAGAGAATACTGCTTATAAATAGAAATAAAAGGAATATTAGAATATAACTAGGACTTATAAGATTACAGAGTTAGGAGTTACTCAATTTGTAGTGCATAAAAAAAAAAAATTAAACAACTCCCTCAGATCATACTCCTATGTATTAGAAGGTGCTCACATTTATACAACTCTTTTCTTTTGTTATTTTTTAGACATCAGGCAATGATCCCTCACCAATAACTGGAGATTAATCCTTTAGAGCTACAGAGATCATTAAAGTGGGCTTTGCTTCTTCCAAAGCATTTTTCATGCAGACGGCTTGGTTTAACCTCAGGAATTATTATATTTAGGGGATCCAACCATCTACCAATTGGAACAGAATTTGTTGGTTTTTAACTCCCTTTTGATATAAAGGGATTTATAACAAATGCCAATCTCATGTCTGCTTTTACTTTTATTTGAGTCTGTGACTCACTTGTAAATGGGCTTGGCTCTCATCCACTAAAAGTGGTTTAAATATAACCCAATCTGATAAAATCAGCCAATCAAGCCATGGGATTAACATTTTGACACAGGTTGAACATAAAATTAAATTATTGTACATCAATGAACACTACACAGCTTGCAAGAAATACTAAGCTTCTGGTATTCGATTGACTTACTTTGAATCACTTAATACATCAGATAGATATAAATACACTAAACACATATAAGATTCTAAACTTAATGGCTTTATAAAATATCAGCTTAGTATTCAAACTAACCTAAATATGAATCTATGATATCAATTTAATGGATTGTCAAATTTGACTTAAAATATTAAAGAAATATTATCATATAAACACAAATATAAGTCATTTTTTAAATAATAGACACGTTATCTGATCAAACTCAAACTCAGACACTCATAGAACATCAAAATTATAGCATAGTTTAACAACAGAAACAGAAAGCTTCCTTAATTGGTGTACCTTTTTCCATAACTCAGTGTGGCTTTTGCAGAAACCAGCAACGATGGTAGCATTCTTCTTCCCTTCACGATATTCAATGCTAAGATCCTCTTTCAGCCCACAAGTGACATGAAATGCCAAAGGACACTTAATCTCAGAACACTCAATGGCACAGCCACCTGAAGATTCACAAATATAACACTTCTCAGACCACCTCTTCTTGGG
>JANTPZ010040191.1:0-16566 GCA_025593235.1 Vachellia pachyceras | reverse complement strand
AAATAGCGACGGAATTAATTAGGGAAAAATAAAAAAATAAGGTATAATATTTTAATTATCGACGGAAAAATTTAACGACAGAATTTTGAATGTTTCCCTCATTAAATCGTCAAATTTAGTGACGGAATATAACCCATTTAGCGATGGAATTGTCAAATTTAGTGATAGAATATAACACATTTAGCGACGGAATTGTTAAATTTAGCGACAGAATTTTCTGTCGCTAAATCCGTCGCTAAATTAGAATTTTCGTCGCTAAATCCGTCGTTAAATTAGCGACAGAATTAGCGAGGGAAAACTCCGTCGCTAAAATATCCGTCGCTATTTTCGTCGCTAAAATTAGCGACCCTCTTATTAGCGACGGATTTAGCGACGGATTTTTTCCGTCGCTAATTCTTATTTTTCCGTCGCTAAATGTGATTTTTCTGTCGCTAATTCCGTCGCTAAATCTGATTTTTCTAGTAGTGTGGGGCTCATACAATCATATTAGAGTGAGATCGTTCGAGTTAATGTCTTTCGAATAAGCTATTTAGGAATAATAGTTTTATTTGAGAGAGGGCTGTAGATGATCGGAAGATACTACATCTATTTATACTCTAGATTAACAGGTTAAAATTTAAATATATTTATTTGGGTAATTACATGCTCTAAAACTTAAAAAAGGGATTAGCCACTCTAGGTCGCTTGTGTCAATTGATATTTTCCAGTGCTTTAGGATTAATATTTTAGTTCATTTAAATTTTCATTATTTGTATTTGATTTTCTCAACTTAAACGAAATTAAGATTTCTAGTGCCTATTTTTCAGTTAGATTGAGTCTCTGTGGGATCGACCTTGATTTACCATATATTATTTTCACGTCCCGTACACTTGCGGTTCATAATTAAATTTTGGTAGCATCAATAGTCAACTAATTCAGTTCCTCCTTTTAGTTAGTTTCCAACTAATTCATCCAAATCTGCTCACTCTTTCCGTTAGCGCGACTGTGCTGTTGGGATGTTCAGTTTCCTATGGATACCAACTAAAACGCTGCGTTTTTCTCTTCTCCAGCATTTGATACCCAATAACCTACACATTTCACAAAACGTGGTGAAAGTCTCTTACAATTGAAATAATGGATATTTAAAAAATTAAATGGGTAGGAATCTCAAAATTAGCAATTAATTCTCATCATTACTTACTAGCACAATTACCTTTTTATTGACTCATTTAGACTCAAATAAAACACCAAGATGTCAATATGAAGTGCATTTTCCTTATACAAAATTGGAATTTATCACCGACCTGGGGTTGTTTAGGACAGACCAAGAGCCAGAGACCAAGAGACCGACATGCAATGTAGGAGTTTGCTCTAGCATTTTTTAAACATACACGGTAATGTTTATTAAGACTACAACTAGCCAGTCAATTCTTAGTCTAGGACATTGGTTTTGACAAATAACCATTATAAGTTGGTATTAAAGAAACTACCATATATATATATTTAATGTCTCATAATACCTTAAAAGATGATTACTTCCGGTGGGAAGATACCTACACTCAGCCAACAAAAGAATCTAGAGAGATTTATTGTAAGGTCCCAAGAAATGAAGTTATTTATGAAAAGGTCCCAAGAGGTTGTTAATGACAAGTCGAGGAGCACCATTGATAAGTGGAGCAACTGTCATTTACAACTCTTGAGACTTTTTCATAAATAACTTCATTCCTTGGGACCTTACAATAAATCTCCCAAAAATCTAATTAACTTTACTATCCAGTAACCAATATATCTAGTACAATCATGCAAAACCGGTAATTAACACGAGGGGATTAGATCCTTTTTCCCTACCCATCCTTCCCCTCCTCCTTCATTTTCTAACCATAAGTCAACATTTGAATTATCCATATTTAGTCATATATAATTTTCTTTATAATTTAACATTGGATAACAATTTTATCAAAGAGCAATTATGAAGCATGGAAAATTGAACTACTGGTTATAAAAATGGAATAGGACAAGAAGGGAAGTTGATAGAATCTTTTTCTATATATTATCATATACTAAACGTGGGTATCTCTTGTAGCAGGAATTCAAATCTTAGTTCACTATGTTGTAGGAGATTAACACATTCCACTAAACCCATAATACTCAATGGTAAGGCAAGCCATAAACTAATTCAAGAGAATGGTGCTTCCAAGCCTATTGATTTGGGGCTAAAAAAACGTCCAAAAATTCAAACCCACACTTGCAAGACTGTGAAGATAAACTTCAAGAACCAAAAACTGTATTAATTACGTTGAAAAAATAATTTTTACTCTAATCCACCCAAAAAATGGTATGACGTGAAATGCTAATCCTTTTTACAAGAAGAAAAAGAAAATTAGTCTAACTGTGATATTAAGAACTATGGAGTTGGAGTTTAGCTTATCGAAACCTTTTGATTGGCGGAATAGGTATAGATAGTTAAAAGCCTTGCTTGCTATGTTAGAAAAGGATGTTCACGTAAGTTGAAATAATTTTTTTTCATATGTTTAACCATAAACTATAAATTACGTTGGAAAAGTAGCTTTTACTCTAATCCGCCACAAAATGGAATGATGTGAAATGCTAATCCTTTTTAAAAAACAAAAAGAAAATTAATCTAATCCAGTTGGCTCCACACGGTTTATCTTTCACCTTCTTTTATTCCATCGTTTCCCCTCTATTTTCCTCTAATTGACCCGACTTACATCGCAAACACGGTCGATACTTCCTCTACAACCACCACTCTTAATTTCGTCTCTCCTTCGTAGAAAGCAATAGGGGTGTTTGGGAAAGCTTCTCAACACCCCAAAAGCACGTTCAACAATGTTTTTCCGTAAAACGAGATAATCTCCTTCACACATTTACCTCGTAAATGGTAAAAGTACTTCTCCACCGCTTTACTAAACGGACTCAATGTATAATAGAAAGTAATTAAAAAGGTGAAAGAGAAACTATTGGAATGACCATTGATGCAAAAAGTAAAAGCATTGCTCACTCATGCACTCTTTGGAAGCTACAGGGCCTGTTTGATATGCTGGGAGAGGAAGGAAAGGTGAGTGGAGGGGAAAAAAATTGAGTTGGAGTTAAAAAAAATAGAGAAACAGGGTTAAATGTTTTTAATTAATTTTTATTTCTTTTTTATCTTACACCTTATTTAAGATTACATATTCAGAAAAAATTGAATTTTAAATTTATTTTGATAAAGATATATTCAAAAAAATCAAAAGAATAAAAAATATGTCAAGAAAAATTAAAAGAATAAAAAAGTGGATAAATCAATTCTTTAAATTTTTCTTGACATTTTTGTATCCTTTTGATTTTTTTTAAATATTCATCTATGACACATGTTAGGCACTTGACAAAAAATTTTGGGAAAAGAAATAAGTTTTTACATTTATTTAGATAAATATGTACTCAAGAAAATATCTCAACCGGTTCCACACGATTTATCTGTTGCCTTCTTTTACAAACATTTGCAAGGAATCAGAACATTCGCCTTCTTTTATTCCTAGCACAGAGTGACAGAGATAAGACATTATTTGGGGACGTACATATCCTCGACAATGCAGAAAATCACGGTCACATATCTAGAGATCATGAAATTAAATTGGAATCTCAAGATCAGTTTAGTTGTAAATATGAAAGATCTTCTTTCCATATCCTTCTTCACATATCTCTCTCATATTTAACTTTAAATAATTAGGGGTAATGAGATCTTTTTATATTTACAATTAATATAAAACACGTCTCATATTACTCAAATTCAATTTTATAATTTTATTAATATAATTCTTTTTTTTACTGCAGGTATTTACGGATTTACCCCTTATTTTTTTGGATCTATATGTCACTAGGCTTGATGGTTGTTAGAATGCTATTGGTTGAAGATGGAATGGTCACATCGCACTAGCATTATAGTGACGTTCATGCTAGGACGAAGATAAATTTTGTAAATGTAATGGCTTAGTTTCAGCTTCTGTACGTTGCTTTATTTATAGAAGTTTAATTACAGTTATGAGACAATCACATTGCACTAGCATTACAGTGACATTCATGCTAGGCACATGTTCTGCTAGTGGTTCCTAAAATATCTAAGTGCAGTCACGCTTGTGCAGTTACAGAAAAGCGATTGGGCCTACAAATTGGGCTTTGTTTTAACTCCCTCGTCAAACTTGAGCCGGGTTCGAGTTTGGTGCATAACATCCTGAACTTAGAATGGGAGAGTGCCTTAGTGAAGATGTCGGCCGTTTGGTCTAAAGGAACGTGACGCATGAGGAGCTGGCAGCTGAGAACACGATCCCTAATGTAGTGGACATGAAGTTCAATATGCTTCGAACTAGCATGGAATGCAAGGTTAGATGCGAGAGCGGCGATGCTAAGGTTATCGCACCAAGCAATCGGTGGCTAACGGAGAAAGAGATCGAGTTCGGTCATTAGGGTTTAAACCCAGGTAAGCTCCATGGAAAGATTAACCAACACTCGATATTCCAACTTGGCGCTTGAAAGAGAGACCACCGGCTGCTTCTTGGCTGACCACGAGATGAGAGATTCACCTAAATACACACAATAACCTTCAATAGAGCGCCGATAATTAAAATTAAAATTGCAAATTACTGACAAAATAATATTTTTTCCAAAAAAATTTCATCAATAAACACATTGACGACAGAAATTCCATCACTAATTTTGATCACTAATCACAATTTGTTTGTACTGTTCCTACCCCACTAAAAAGTAGATATCATTCCTTCCACAAGCTTTACGACATTATTTAGAAATGTTAGGGCTCATTTGGATCAAAGAATTGATGGTAATAGAAAGGAATGAAAGGGAATGAAATCAAATTGAATGGAAAAATTTTTGTGTAAAGATATTTGGTATGCACTGGAATGAAAAATGGTTCGATAGAAAAATTTGTGTTTGGTTAAGTTAAAATGGTGAGAAGATATGTAGGAAAATCTGAAAAATAATAATATTACCCATTGTAGTAAAATATAAACATTATATTTAATTTTTTTTGCCTTCAACAATGTTCAGATATCTGATTAAGAAAAAAAAATGAACCCTGATTAATAGTTTAAATAACTTCCCTCTTAACCATAAGCACCCATGATGTGCATCTAGTCAAAGCTATAAATATATAACTTTAACCAGATGCACATGATGAATATGTCATGGTCACTAAAAATTTAAATAGTTTCCCTCCTAACCAGAGGTTACCCATGACATGCATCTACTAAAAATTTAAATAGTTTCCCTCCTAACCAGAGGTTAACCTTGTGTGTCCATCACCTACATCTAATCAAAGTTTGGAAAACAATCAACACTGAAATGCTCTGTTGACCACTCTTGTTTGTAGAAGCAAAATTGCAACCTTTTCCTACGTTCCTCTCTTCTTTAGCAATGCAGGTTCACAGCTTCTGATTACTTTCTGAATGCATAGTAACAAGAGGTCATCTATTTCAGGAGGTCGAGTTTGAAGTCAAACCTACGTGAGTTATACACGTGTAGGCTAAGATAAAGCCCAAGGACAGTGTAAGAGCGCCCTAAATACAAATGGGCCTAAAAGTACAAGAGTATAAGGGGCTTAATATTCTATGTTTATAGTCGCTAACCGTTCTGAGAATTTAATTTGTAAGTGATTCATTGATTCATTAGAGTAAGTTTTATGTGTAATTGATTATGCTTCTTTATCCATTATTAATTTGTTGGAAGCAATAGGAGAGTTGGATGTGAGAGGGATCACCTCTCACGACTAGCTTTGGAAGCTAACCTCTCAAGCCTAGCAATAGGAGAGTTGGATGCTAAACTTTCACTTGTGCATATTCATTTGGGAGTAATTTCCTAATTTTTCAATAGCTGAGATTTGGTTTCTAGATTTTTTTTCCATAATTTCTAAGAAAATGCCTTATTCTTGAGTAAGATTCCCGTAAAATATTTCTAAACTAAATTATCCATTTATTTCACTTAAAACAATTTTTAATAAATTCATATCAAATTTTGAAGCCTCTTGGTATTTTTCATAATTAAATTTGTCTAATAACAATTTATCTAGCTATAATTTAGTAATTAGTTAAAAATTAATTTATACGGTAATCTCCTCATCTGTACCTCAATCAAGCGTCAAATATAGTTTAGGAAATTATTTTCTATCTTCCTGTATCTTCATAAATTTTTGAAATTATTTATCTTGAAGTTCTAGGCATAATTTCTAAAATTACCTTTACGTACTCGAATTTTATGAAAATTATTTTTTTGCACAGACTCGAGATAATAGATATAAATTGTTTCATATAGGTGAGTCTACTATTTTATTTAGCTCTTAATAACCTTTACTTTCCCAATTAACATTTGTTTGTTATGGACAAATGTTACATAGTCCTTAGATAGTATTCTCTTTCCGGACATCTTTGAGACTCTTATCTAATTGCAATTGGACTTGGTAGCTAGACGGGGCAACGGGCCGGCCCTTCACTGGCCAGATTGAAAATGGAGGCCGCAGGGCCGTTTGTTCGGAAGCTCAGGCTTAATCGGGTCGACCTGATTAATAGAAAAAAATTAATTTTTACATTTTTTTAAATAAATTAACCTTATATGGGAATTTTTTTAATTTGAAACATAAATGTTATCAAATAATTTAATATCTGATGTCTTATTCATAAATAAAATAAATAACTGTTAACAAAATCCTTCATAAGATAGGGATTCTACCTTTTGAATAGAGAATACTTTACATTATATTTGAACATTCTCAAATACAAGTAGAGAATTGCTTCTTTGTTTACCTTACATCAGTAAAAATGATTCTATGAAACTTATGAACGGATATTTTTGTAAAACCATTAAGAACCAAATTAAATATTCTTGAAATTTAATGAGTGGAAATTTTTTTAATTCCATGAGAAATACTTAACATAGGAAATAAAACTTCTGGTAAATATGCTTGAGAAGTACAAAGAGTTGAGCAAATCAAAATATTTATAATAATATATACTTGAAAAGTGAAAATTATAAGATATGAAAAACTCACTAGATCAGGCAAAAAAAAAACAAAGAAAAACTCACTAGAAAATAAGTCAAAAATTTTCAAAACTAATGAATAAAAAATTGGTGGCTTAAATGGGCTGACTCTTTTAATCCCACTTCTCTACAAGACTGACCCTTAGCCCCAACTCATTCTGGATGTTCTAAATCTCAAGCACATCCCTCAAATTAAACGAGTTTAAAAAGGCTAGCCCAATGGTGATGTTTTCATTATTTTACTCCTCACATTAACAACTGAGAAATTAAGAAAGATTTAATTCAGGATAAAGGCATTGATTAGACCCAAAAATAATTGTTTACTTTGACAAATCGCAATTTATGCTAAAAAGATAGAAATTTTTTTTTAACTAAATATAGCTAAAATATCAAAATTTATCATGCCTACATTTTTAACAAATTCTAAGTCATCCAAAATAACTAATCAGGGATATCAGAATATTTTTTTGTAAAAAGTTGTGTTGTAGTAATGAAAGAATTATAAACATGAGCATTGTAATAATTAGGAAATAGCTCAACTGAATTCATACCCAAACCTCCTTGACTTAATTGTGCCACGCTTGCATTGAATGTAATTTCTAGAGAGCCAGAGACCAAGAGACCGATCTAGGGTTGACTCCATTGCACTGTAGGAGTTAGTTCTAGCATTTTTTATACCTACACGGCAAGGTTTATCAAGGGTACAACTAGCCACTCTCTTCACTCATTTCTTAGTCTAGGAAAATGGTTTTGACAAATGATCATTATAACTTGGTATTAAATAAATTGACAAATATATATAGCAAGGGTTACATATATTCAGTACCTGATAGTATTTTAAACATAATTGTTTTCACTAGAAGGATACATGTACTTAGCAAAAAACTAACTTTACTATCCAATAACCAATATATCCAGTACAATCATGCAAAACTAGTAATTAACATCACAGGAGATTGTATCATTTTCCCTACCCATCCTTTTCTCTCCTCCTTCATTTTCTAAATATAAAATCAGCATTTCAATTATTCAGATTTAGTCTTTATAAAATATTGTTTTTAATAATTATCATTAGATAACAATTTTATCCAAGAGCAAATATGAAACATGTAAAATTGAACTAATGGTTATAAAAATGGAATAGGATGGGAAAGGAAGATGAAAAAAAAAATCTTTTTCTACATATTGTCGGGTACTAATTAAATGTGGGCGTCTCTTGCAGCACAAATTCAAATCTTAGTTCTTTATATTGTAGGAGATTATCCGTTTCCACTAGACTTAATACTCTATGGTAAGACAATCCATATACTAATCCAAGAGAATGGTGCTTCCAAGCCTAAGGATCTTGGACTAAAAAAAGGGTCACAAGTCCAAACACACTTACAAAACTCTGAAGATAAATTTGATGTATTAATTAACCCTTTCAATCAAACTAGAGTGCCTTTTGCCAAAGGCTAATCCTTTTACTTCAGCTTGACCTCAATATAATATGACACCACCTTCGATTTGATCTTTCATATAAGAGTTAGTTGAAAATTGAATTTAATTTTATATATAAGATTCCAATCCATTTTGCCTCCCAAAATTTTAAGGGTGGTATTAATGAAAATGAGATATTTTAGGAAAATCAACTCATATTTGCTTCAAAATCAACTCGGAGTTGGAGGAGTATAATTTTAGCTTACTAAACCTTTTGGTTGGTGGAATAGGTATATACTTAATGGTTTGGTTTACTATAACGTTAGAAAAACATGTTCATACAAATCAAAACAAAACTCTTCTTAGCTCATAGACCGTAAATCAAATTGGGAAAATAGCTTATATGCTAATCAAAACATGCCCAAAAATTTAATGACGTGAAATGCTAATCCTCTTTTTAAAAAAACAAAAAAAAATTGTCAGATCCAATTGGCTCCACATGGTTTGCCTTTCACCATCTTTCCCCCCTATTTTCCTCTAGTTGACACGACTTACATGGCAGACATGTAATGACCATTGATGCATTGCTCACTTATAGGCACTCTTTGGAAGCTACCGCCACTAAACGCCTGTTTGATATGCTAGGAGGGGAAGGAAAGTGAGTGCGCAAAATTTTCAAAATTAATGAATGAAAAAAATGGTTGGCTTAAATGGGCCGACTCTTTTAATCCCGTGACTCTACAGGATTGACCCTTAGTCTCAACTTCTCTTGGATATTCTAAATCACAAGCACAGCATTTGAATTAAACAAGTTTAAAAAGGCTAGTCCGACGGTGATGTTTTCATTATTTTACTCCTCACATTAACAACTGAGAAATTAAGAAAGATTTAATTCACGATAAAGGCATTGATTAGACGCAAAAATAATTGTGTTTACTTTGACAAATTGCAATATATGTTAAAAAGATAGAAACATTTTTAATTAAATATAGATAAAATATCAAAATTTAGATTCATGCCTATATTTTTAACAAGTTCTAATTCATCCAAAATAACTAATCAGGGATATCACAATTTTCAAAGGCACCTCTATGCCTACGTAAACATTATTATGAGTATGTAATGAAATATGTCCACTGCAGATCATCGCTTATAAAGATATCTCTAAATTATTTTTTCCAGAACTAAACGACTGATTAGAAAATTATTTTTGGTTGTTGTACTGGTTAAAGTTATCTCTAAATTATAATGCCAATTAAATTTTAAATACGTAAACTTAATTCCCTTAATTCTCAACTAACTAATCCCTTAGAAGCTAAGATTGTTATCCAATTACACCAATTAAACAAAATCCCCAATTCCTTAAACTAAGGTTCATAAGCAGATATACCCATTGCTAAAATCAACCTTAAATACCAAAACTAAAGCGATTAAGACTTAATTCGACCTCAAATACATAAAACAAAACCATCAATTCACATTTTAATAGGTGGGAATAACAAAACCCACATTAACCAATTCCCTAACCTATCAAACCCACATAAATAATTGTTAAACTTCTATAATTCATTCTCAAAGGGGTGTGTGTATGTGGGCGCATTATATGCCAATCTTGAACGATATATTTGGTTCTTGGCGTTTGGTGGCGGCGGCTAACTGTAGCGTGGTTTTAATTAAATAAGACAAAGCGGGAAAAAAACAAAGAAAGAAAGAAAAGTACTCTGCGATATTTTCATGCGCTTATTTTTAAAAACAAAAAATGAGGACAGCTTTGAAAATCATTTAAATGTAAAACACCCTCTCATGCAAACAAGTTTTCTTCATTTTTTTTACTTTTAAAAACATTGTAATAGTTTTTAAATTCTGAAATAGAAAAATATTAGCAACATTTTATTTAATTTTTACATCCTCGTATTATCTCATGTAATCATTAATAATAATTCACCCTGATATTGCAAAAGCATGCCTATAAATATAAAGTACCACATATGTACTATACATTCCGTAGATAATAAATAAGAGCTCTCTTCTATTACTCTCTAATTTTCTCTCTTTCATCTTCTTTCTCTTAAATTCATCAGCAAGAGACTCTAATCAAAGTATGATGTAGTGCCTTTCTTTTTCGATATGGAATAAACTTAGTCTACGGTGAAATATTTAAATTTTATTCACAAAAGGCTTGGATTAGATATCAAAGGTTATTTTTGAGGTTATTATTATGAACTTGTACTAATCTCTAGCAAAACTTTAGCAAATTTATTTTATAATTTTGATCTCATATAGTATCAAAAAATCGTGGTAATTATTGCTCTGTTTCCTTGCGTTTCACATCAGAAAGGTACATAAAGTAAAGGGATAGAATATAATGGCTCTAGCTAAAGTAAAAGGATTCCTTTTCTTTTTTCAAACTAAAGTAAATTTAGCCTTTTGAAAAAATCCTCTCATTGAGAAAACTTAACCTCCATGCATGTTACTCTACGGACCCGTTTGATAGGCTGAAAATGTGCTGCTGGAAAAGGAAACTGAAATATTTTCCTTCACAATGTCCGTTGGGCTGCACCATTTTCTGAGAGAGCATTTTTCGGCATCTAGAGATTTTTCCCATGATTAATGGAATATCTATGGGTTAAAGTTTAATTTTATCTTGGAAGTTTTCGTTTGGAAGCTATGAGTATCCAGATGTTTTTGGGATTAATATTGCCCTGCAAATATTTTTTTAAAAAAAAAAAAAGCAATGTCACCCGTTTAACATCCACTCACAATGACCGTTGATGTACTGCTTTTTTGACAAAAATTGATTGTGTAGAAGCCACATGGCCTCCTGAAATTTGTTTATCACACTTTTTCTTGATTTGTAGGGGGAGGTAGTGTTGATTTGGGAAAGGCTGGAAGCTTCATCATGGTTCCTTTGTAAATTTTGATTTTGATTGCTTTATTTGTTGTCACCTGTGGATATGAATCTGTGGATGTTGATCTGAATTCGTTTTTATTGAAGAGTATTTTGAGGGCCGTTGGCGATGGTGATGATGAAGATGGAGGGAGAAGGAGATAGCTTTTTTTTTTTCCCAGCAGGAGTATTTTGGGCATTTGATATTTTAAATTTTCTTTTTTATTTTTTGGAATAATCATTTTCCTTTCCCTCCATTGCAGATATAACAAACGTTCCAGCAGTCTTAAATTTCCCATTCCCTCCCATTCCTTTAAGATCAATTCTTCCAAACAAATGGCCCCTATGTTTTTAACTACTCTTTTGCAAATCTTTTTATTTTTGACATATTTTTCATTCCTTTTCTTTTTCTTAAAATTTTCATAGGGTTAAAGTACATTTTTAACTTGAAAGTTTTCGAGAAGGAGAAATTTTGCTCAAGAAGTTTTTTATGGCTCAAAGTTGCCCTGAAAGTTTAAAAGCATATCAATATCGTCCCATTACGCAATAAAAAACTTCCAGGGCAAAATTGATTTTTCCCAAAAACTTTCAGAGCAAACATTTGTGCACCTTAACCGAATATTCATACTTGATAGTATAAGCCAGTGGGGCGCGCGCGCGCGTGTATATATATATATCATCTACCTTAATTGGGATCAAAGATCCACATCTCTCAAAACAAGAATTTATAATATCCCCTAATAGAACATCCCTTGATAAGTTCCTTTCTGTTATGATGGACATGTTATATGCAGCTTCCGAAGATAGCTTCTTCAACAATGAAGATTCTAACCCTACTAATAATCGTTGTTGTTCTCACGGTATAAAACGAATGTGTATCTGCGTTTTATATATCATGTTGCAGCTACTTACAGTAGTGGGGCCAACGCTTGCTTCCTTAACTCCTGAGATTTACTGGAAGTCCAAGCTTCCCCCTACGACTCTTATGCCTAAATCTATTGCTGATCTACTTCACCCACCACCTGGTTAGTATTGTATGTAGTACTTTTCATTCATATTTTTTCTTCGAATGTTTTCCCATCTTCACATCACAAATAATGTACTCTAACTTAGTTTCTTTAAGTGTTAATTAATATTTTGTTCATGCTGACAAGTCAGGTGGCGTCTCCATCTTTCACAGTGGGACAAAGTACCAACCTCCACCTAAGTACTTTCATTATGGTTGTTCTCCTCAATGCTCTGAGACCGAGCTCCAATATAACCCTAACACATCAAATCTCTTCTTTTTGGAAAAGGATTTGAAGTATGGTCACAAAATGAAATTTCCCATCGAGAAAACCTCCGACCAGACATCCTTCCTCCCTCATCAAGTCGTCAAATCCATTCCCTTTTCTTCAACCAAAGTATGTATCTGAACAAGTAATATTTTTTAATTATAAAAATAATAATTATTGTATTTATGATTCTCTTGACCGACAGATGACTGAAATATTCAACAAGTTTTCCGTGAAGCCTGGCTCAACAGAAGCTAAGGTTATGAAGAGAACAATTAAAGAGTGTGAGGAACCAGGGATTAAAGGAGAGGACAAGTATTGTGCCATATCATTAGAATCCATGCTTGATTTTACCATTCTGAAGCTTGGGAGACATGTGGAAGCTTTCTCTACAGAGGTGATGAAGAAGGAGGAGAAGGAGACAAAGAAGCAGCAGGAATACAGAATAACGCCTGAAGTGAAGAAGGTGGGAGAGGCAAATCTGGTGGTGTGCCACAAGCTGAGCTATGTGTATGCTGTATTTTACTGCCACAAGATAAAGAAGACAAAGGCCTATACGGTGTCGTTGGTGGGGGCTGATGGGAGTAAAGTGAAAGCTGTGAGTGTGTGTCACAGAGACACGTCACAGTGGAACCCAAACCATTTGGCCTTCCAAATGCTAAAAGTGAAACCGGGCAGTGTTCCCATATGCCACTTCCTTTTTCAAGACTCGATTGTGTGGGTTTCAAAACAAAAATGAGCATCAATTTCTACGCAATTCTATATGCATCTTGACTGGCAAGACTGGCTACAAGCTCACTTGATGAATAAGAGAGCGTATGGCATATCTTGTGCGTTCTAATTAATGTAATGTGTGTGTGTGTACGTAGCTATCTATTGTGTGTTTAGTTTGTGGCTTTTTGGATTTATTATTTTCTCTTGCCGGTAGTCATTGGAAACGCAAACAAGTAGGGAGCCAAAGAGCAAACAAGAAGGGAAAAATAAACATATGGCAAGTCCCACTTGTATTATGATGTATTAAAAAAGGAGAAGGAAGCATAGAAAGAACGTACAAGGCCTTCGCAAACTCATCTATGACAAGTGTTTAAATAATCACATGATTTCCTTATTTTACTCATTTGGTTGAAGATGTCAAGATAAGCATGTTGTAGTGGTGGATCTGAATGGTAATTTGGATGTCATCAAGAGGCTAGGTAATCATTTCAAGGGAGGTCATATCACTATTAAATCTCATTCCATTCCCTCTTCTATCAATTCATTCCAAAACGGACATAGAGAAGAATACTTTTTATGTCACTCACATATATGTTCTCTTCAAAAGGGATGCAAAGAAAACCTAAAAATGGATGTAAAAAGTTGTGTTGTAGTAATGAAAGAATTATGAACATAAGCATTAGGATGATTAAGAAATAGCTAAACTGAATTCATACCCCACATCCCTGACTAAATTGTGCCACACTTGCATTGATTGGAATTTCTAGAGAGCCAGAGACCAAGAGACCGACCTAGGGTTGACTCTATTGCACTGTAGCAGTTAGCTCTAGCATTTTTTCTACCTACACGGCAAGGTTTATCAGTACTACATCTAGCCATTCTCTGCACTCATTATCACTTGGTATTAAAGAAACTGACAAATATATACAGCAGGAGCTGACCATATTTAGTGTCTGATAGTACTTTAATCATAATTACTTCCATTAGAAGGATACCTATACTTAACCATAAATTGACTTTACTATCCAATAACAATATATCTAGTACAATCATGCAAAACTAGTAATTAACATCACAGGAGATTGTATCCTTTTCCCTACCCATCCTTTTCTATCCTCCTTCATTTTCTAAATATAAAATCAGCATTTCAATTATTCAGATTTAGTCTTCTATAAAATATTGTTTTTAATAATTTATCATTAGATAACAATTTTATCAAAGAGCAAATATGAAACATGTAAAATTGAACTAATGGCTATAAAAATGGAATAGGATGGGAAAGGAAGATGAAAGAATCTTTTTCTACATATTATCAGGTACTAAATCTGGGTGTCTATTGCAGCACAAATTCAAATCTTAGTTCTTTATATTGTAGGAGATTATCCGTTTCCACTAGACTTAATACTCTATGGTAAGACAATCCATATACTAATCCAAGAGAATGGTTCTTCCAAGCCTAAGGATCTTGGGCTAAAAAAAGGGTCACAAGTCCAAACACACTTACAAAACTCTAAAGATAAATTTGATGTATTAATTAACCCTTTCAATCAAACTAGAGTGCCTTTTGCCAAAGGCTAATCCTTTTCCCAGATATAGTATCTTGCCTCCCTCTTTAGCTTATCAATATGAAATTTAGACATAGAGGGAGGCATAAGGTTAGTGACAAGATAATTGACTATATTAGAATACTAAGGCTCATGAATAACTAATGCGAAAAGTGTGAAATTAGGAAATGAGTCAATAACCAGATAAAAAGAGTTTACTCCCTTTGTGCCTTCATGTAATCGGCTAAGGTGGTCAGCTACATGAATATATGCTCCAGATCTGTCTCTTATGTCAATATCAAACTCTTACATCAATAAAGCCCATCTCAGCAGTCTAGGTTTAAACTGAGGCTTCTTAAATAGGTAACAAACTGTTGTATGATCTGTAAAGACAACCACTTAAGAGTTTATCAGATACTGTCTAAACTTATCCAAAGCAAAAATAATAGCAAATAGTTCTTTCTCTGTAATGGTGTAATTGACTTGAGCCTAATCAAGCGTCTTGGAGGCATATGCTATGACTCTGGACTGTTTCTCCTCCCTCTGTCCAAGCATGGCATCTACTGCAAAGTTAGAAGCATCACAAGATAATTCAAAGTGTGAATTCCAGTTAGGTGGGTAAGAATGGAAGATAAAAACAAGCAAATATTTCAAAGTGTTAAAAGCATGTCTACACTTTTCATCAAATTTAAATCCAACATCCTTTTTCAACAAGGTAGAAAGAATCAATGCAAATTTACTAAAGTCCTTAATAAAATGCCCATAGAAACATGCATGCCCTAAGAAAAACCTCAAGTCTTTTAAACAAGTGGGATAAGAAAGGGATGAAATAACTTCAATTTTGGCTCTATCAACCTCTATCTATTTTTGGGGATGAGGTGACATAAGACTATCCCTCTATCAACTATGAAATTACACTTCAAAATTTAAAACGAAATTCTTTTCTATACACCTCTCAAGAGCTCACTCTAGGCTATCTAAGCACTCATCAAAGCTCTCACCGAATACAGTGAAGTCATCCATAAAAACTTCCATGTTTTACTCTAGAAGATCATTGAATATCGTCATCATGCACCTTTAAAAGGTGCCTGGAGCGTTACACAACCTAAATGGAATCTTTCAATAAGCAAAGGTACTAAATGGGTATGCAAAAGTAGTCTTGTCCTGATCTTCAGGAGCCAGAAAAACCGTCCAGAAAATAATAATGAGACTTCTCTGAAATTCTCTCCAACATCTGATCTATAAAAGGTAATGGAAATGGTCCTTTCTTGTGGCATTATTCAACTTCCTATAATCTATAATCTATACGCATTATTCATCATTTTCATTTCTCACTACTGTGACGCTTTTGTTTGGTACTACTTGTACCAGACTTACCCACTCACTATCATATATGGGATAGATGATCCCATCACTCAACAATTTAGAGACTTCCTTTTTGACTATATCCAGAATGAGAGGATTCAACCTCCTTTGTGGTTGTCTAACTAGTTTAGACTCTTCATTCAAGAGAATCTTGTGTGTGCAAACTAAGGGATTCATTCCTGGTATGTCCCCAAAGACCATCCTATAGGCCCTTTATACCACTCAAATACATATTTCCCTCCCAAGTTTCCAAATGGACAGCACCTCCCCATACACTTAGGGTTTCCAAAAATTTCCACAACAACCAAAACAACCAACAACATATATCAAACTACTCTTT
>JANTPZ010040186.1:0-10530 GCA_025593235.1 Vachellia pachyceras | reverse complement strand
GTGACAACACCATGCGCTGCATTGACAACACCATGCGCTGCATTGACAACACCTCTGGGACCATTTGATAAATATTTTAAAACTTGGGACCATTTGATAAATATCTCTGATAATTGGGACTGCACAGTAAATCTCCGTTATTTTTTTTCCTTTTGTATGGTTTACTTTCTTTATTTGGCCCTCCACTATTTTATAGCTTGGTACACTAGAATTGATTTTGGTGTAAATGGAAATGCAGATGGAGATGGAGATGGAAATGGAAATGAAGATAGAAATTGAGATGGAAATGAATATAAATATAAAAAAAATGAGGGGTTAAAAAATCAATTCCATGGAATTGAATACAATTCCATGGGTTACATCATGGAATTCATTTCTACCCATTTTGAATTCCATTTCCATTTCCATTTCTAATTCCACCCCCCAATTCCACCATACCAAACATAGGAAATAAATTCCATTTCCAATTCCACCTCTCAATTCCACTATACCAAACATAGCATTAGGAGATCTTAGTTGAAGACTATATAAGTAACATATTCAAACATGAATTTGATAATTTTAATTTTAGCTAAAAAAATTTGATAATTTTAATGAGCATATTTTTTGAGGAAAATTTTCATCAAGTCCCAAGTAACCCAATTAATAAATAAAAGATCCTAAATATTAGTAAAATTATCATCATGTCCCAATTGTAATTGGCCTGATTATTATTGACGGCCGGTGAGGTTGTTAATGACAACTGAATCAACTACAGTTGAGATCTAAGAATAATTTTATTACTCTTTAAAACCTTTTGTTTATTAATTTTTTTATTTAGGATGTGATGATAAATTTTTTTTATTTTTTTAATGATCATGATAAAAATGTGAACATGGGGAGCTAACGGGGGCTAAAAAAGGAACCTTGGGCCTAATCCCCTCATGACGTGTCGCTTTTGAGGTTGGGGGGTTTTGAGGCTATCCTGTCATGGACAGTCACTATCTTATTTATATTATTATTATATTTTTATGTGGTTTCTTGCCTTCAGAACCTTTCTATTTCCAATTTTATCTCTACTCAACAACAATGAATTTTGATAAATTTTTCTTCAAAATTCATAAATAATAAATATTCTGCATTAATTGATATTTAGTTATTTTTAAGTAAACATATTTAGCAAGCATAAAATCGAACTTATAAATTAATGTAAATTTGATTTATATTAATTTTTAATATATATTATACCTATAGATATTTTGAATTTTGCCTTGGCAAAAAAAAAAGATATTTTGAATTTTGGCTAAAATAACGAATGAAGAAATGCAATTCTATCAATTTTTTTAAAAAATCGAAAACACACAGACACATATATTATCTACAGTAATATAATGAGATATATAAACAATAATGCTAAAAAATTCAACAAATTGACTCGCTAAGAATTCTGCGTCATATATAATATTGTCTTTTCTATTTAGAAGGAATTAGAGAAAATGACATACAGTTCCCAAAAAAAGGATTTAACCTCAAAATAGTCTCAAAGATTCAAAAAATTATCATGAAGTCCCAGGAGTAACTAAGGTTATTAATGACAACATCAGCAGTTACTTCTGGGACATTATGATAATTTTTTGAATCTTTGAAACCTTTCATTCATTAATTCTCCTATTTGGGACTTAATTGTAAATTTCCCAAAGAATTATTATAGGCTACCTACCTGCCTTGATACTATATGTTAATTTCAGGGAAATTTAGTTTTAGGTCTCAAATAAACAAGTTATTTAAGGAATGGTTCCATGGATGAAAATATTTAATGAGAGGTTCCATTGACAGTATGGTGTTGTCAATACAAGGACCTCATGTTGTCTATTGGAACCTCTCATTGAATATTTTCCTCTATGGGACCATTCCTTAAATAACTTACTTATTTGGGATCTAAGACTAAATTTCCTATAATTTTATTCTGGACCAAAACCTGTTCCTTTCCCCAAAAAAAAAAGAGGAGCTGGACACGTCATGATAATTAGTAGGCTTTTTTCTAAATTTACAAGACATGTAGAAGGGCTCATTTGGAATCCATTTTTAAAATTTAGGTTTCGTGATAAAATCTAAGTTTTACTCCAAAATTTAAATTTTATTTAAATACTCACATTTTTTAAAATCTAGATTTGAAACTTAGATTTTGAAATTTCTTATCAAATCACATTATCTTTCATAATAAATTTTCTCTTTCCTCTTTTTATTTCTTTCTTTCTCATATTTCCTATTGGCTCAAACTCTGAAAAAGTTAATAACTTCAGACACAGCTATCTTTCAAAATATATATTTTGCTTTGTAACTCGTAAAAGCTATTTTCTCAAAATCTATTCTTCAAAATATATATTTTACTTCAAATTCTATAAAAGATATTCTCAAACAAACTTCCAAGCTGACCCTAAACACGTGAGATGAGTTTTCTTTAGTAGAGAATGGGGGTATTTGGCAAAGAGCTTAAACACCCCAAAAGCATGTTCAACAGTGTTTTTCCGTAAAACGAGATAATCTCCTTCACACATTTACCTCGTAAATGGTAAAAGCACTTCTCCACCATTTTCCCAAATGGAACAAATAGTTGACCCCTATCCAAAGAAAGCGGAAAAAAAAGTTGTGAAGCACTGAGAGGATTCTATTCTATGCATATCTGATGGCAAAAACTCTTTTTTTTTTATGACTTATTAGACTTTTCTTTATTGTTCTTAAAAGGAAAACAAATCTTCCCCCCTTTCGCTTTCATCACTTTACATGTTCGCAAAGCATGGTAGCTTTGCTTTTCAATTCTTGGAGCAATTAAGATTACATCCATATCCATAATTGGTGCCTATTTTGAAACATTGATTTCACTACCGGAAAAATGTTATTTAACGACGGAAAAATACATCGTTAAATGGTTATTTTTCATCAGAAAATTTTCATTTAGCGACAGAAAATATTAGCGACCCTCGTTTTAGGGACGGAAAATAGCCATTGAGGACAGATTTTCCATCGCTAAATGGCATTTTTCTGGTAGTATTTGAAAACAAACCTAACCATGATTTGGGTTCAAAACCATGGTTTCGGAAAAAAAAAAAGAGTAAACAAACCTAACCATGGTTTCAGTTATTGGAGCAATTAAGATTACATCTATATTGATACTTTGCATGTTTGGGAACATGGTTTGAAAATAAACCTAACCATGGTTTGGGTTCAAAACCATGGTTTCAAAAAAAAGAGTAAACAAATACCCTACCAAAATTTAAAATAACTTTTAACCCTTAAAATCATGATTTTACGTGAGTTATGTAAGCACTCTCAAATTCTTCAGAATAATTTTTTAACCCTCAAAACTATGGTTTGGGGTGGAAACCATGGTGTGTAAAATAAATGATTCTTGCATTTTACACAAATTAAAAAAAAGAACTGTGTCCCTGTGTAATTTTCGATAAAATCTAAAAATTCCATAAATATATATTTTTTAATAATCATATTTACAGTAAAATTTTACAAATAAGAACTATTATACAATCTAAAAAAGGTAAGAAAATAAGTGTACATTATTTTTTTTAAAAAAATAAAGTGGTTGACAAGAAAGAAACGCAATTCCTCAAATGATTAATTAAATAGCAGAGAAGTTAGGTCCGCACAAACACTTTAAAAAGATGAATGTTTCGATCATAAAATTAAAGGAATTGAGTAATGGTCACCATTTGCAATATTTTTTTCTTAAAAAAAGGAGAGAAATTTACAATCGAGTCTCAAATAGAAGAATTAATGAATAAAAGGTCCTAAAGATTCACAAAATTACCATAAGGTCCTAGGAGTAGCTGCTGAGGTTGTTAATGAAAGCCGGTAAGGTTGTTATGACAACCGAACCAGCCACTCCTGGAACATGATGGTAATTTTATCAATCTTTGAGACATTTTATTCATTAATTCTTCTATTTAGGAATTGATTGTAAATTTCTAAAAAAAATGTTTTTCCTTATATATGTTGATAAACTTAAGTATGCTAATTTTTAATTTTGGTGGAATAAATATGCTCATTTTATAATTTATCACTATCATAATTTATAAAGGCTGCTTGGCAAATCAATTTCATACTTAATTGTATAGTTGATATATGCTTATATTGTAATAAATATTGAAAAAATTATCATTTTTATTATTTAAAAAAGCAGGAAAACGTGTGGAAAATCAAAAGGAATGCTTTTAATTAGGCCTTCAACTATTAATTAACTTAAAAGATGATTATCATTTCTCTAAAAGTGTCAAATATTTAAATGAAAGCTTGACGTGGAGAAATTAAAGTGATTTAATTTGGAGATAAAATTAATGATTTGGTTAGGTGCATATAGATTGTGTTTTAGATATGGCCAAGTTTTGATGGGTGCTTTAAATACTTAGAATAAAATTACATCAATCGCACTAGGATGTGATACACACACAAACACCCCAATGGCCACTATTAAAGTCCATCATTTAATTATCATCCATGATCTGTCTACTTAGTCATTATTACTAAAGCATTCATAGTGTTTTGATCTTATTTATAATAATGTGTTTGTTTACAACCACCTTTGTAAAAATCAAACAATGCGTTTAACAGTGTGTTTTTTCTGTAACAAGAGATAATTTTCTCCACATATTTGCATCGACTTACGTAAAAGCACTTCTCTACCGCGTTCCAAATCGGGTCAAATAACAACAACAACAACAAAAGCAAGGGAAATTTACAATAAGGTCCCAACAAAAAGAATTAATGAACAAAAAGTCCTAAAGATTGATAAAATTAGCATCAGGTCCCAGCAGTAGCTGGTCAAGTTGTTATTGATGGCTGGTGAGATTGTTAATGACAACTTGACCAGCTACTGCTGGGACCTGATGCTAATTTTACCAATTTTTTAGATATTTTGTTTGAATTTTTCTATTTGAGACCTGATTGTAAATTTCCTTAATAATAATAATAGTGAGTGTTAAGATGCAGATATATTCAGTTAGTTTCCAATTAGGAATAATGTTACTCTGAAAGTTTTCATGAGCTTAAGATTGTTCTACAAGTATTCAAATTGAGCATTGTTGCCTTTTATAGTAAAAAAACGTAACGGTCAACATAAATTATTTGTTGAATGAAAACTTTTATGATAAATTTGCAGCTTAACTCTAAAATGGAACTCATTATCAATATATCAAAATGGAAAGTTTTAGATTAGGAAGGTGCTTTCTTATCTGGATCACATTTAGATCTAAATAAACTTAGTGGATAGAAGGATTGAAAGACACTTTTCAAACACACTAACTCTAATATGGGCCATCCTTTAGATATTTTGGCAGGGGACTGTGTATGAATGGATATATATATATATATATATATATATCAGTGGCATGAAATGTACATTAAAATTAAAGAGTTTGGGTTTTAGGGGCAAAACTCAATTAATATATTAAAAATAGCCAAACAGACATTTTATCATTTTAGAGGCTAATTAATCTAAATATGTGTATATTCGACTTAAAAAAATCATTGTCATTTTAAATAGATATTTAGAAATTATGCTTTAAATATAGATCCAATCATCAATATAAATATTTTATTGGTAGATAATTTATAAATATTTTTTAGAAGTGTCTTTGAGCTGGAAGGCGTATTCTAATTCTCATAAGTTTTGAAGCTAAACTACTTTAAATCTTTTTGAATAAAAGGGAGTTCACTAAAGCTTAAAACATTTTAAGGTTATTGATATGCGTATTGAACATAATTGGATTTCTCTTCTTTCAAAAACAAACATAAGGAATAATTTCGTTTAGGAAATATAAATTTATTAAATCATGCAAGTATGTTACTATGTGAAATAATTTTTAAAACTAAAATTGATTAAATTGTATTTATGTTGCATTATGTTCAAAATGTATTAAAAAGTTTGTGGGTATTATGTTTTGAGAATGAAATGTTAAAAAAAATAATTTCAATAAAAAGGAAAAATAACAAGATTTTGACAGTAAATGTTAACATGACTTTAATATAAAACATAAGTGTTCCAACTTAGGGCTTGTTTGCCATCACTTCCTAAAATCTAAGTTTGGTTTCAAAATCTAGATTTTGACCCAAAACTTAGGTTTTGTCTAAGTATAAAATTTTTTCTGAAAAGCTATTTTGGTTACAAAATCTCAGTTTGAAACCTAGGTTTTCTCTTTCATACTTTTTTCCTTCTTTCTCTTTCCTACTTTTTCTTTCTTCTCTTTCATCTTTTCTACTTTTCATTCTTTCTCTTTTCTCTTTCCTACCCACTTTTTTGCCTCGGAATCCGTAAAAGCTAATGGGCCCGTTTGGCAAACTGCCATAAGCCACTTATAAGTGCTTATTCACATAAGCCGAGTCAAATATGTGGAGGAGATTGTCTCGTTTTGCGGAAAAGCACTGTTGAACGTGCTTATGAAAATAAGCCAGGCCATTCCAAACAGGGCCAATAACTTCCCAAAAATAACTTTTACAGGTTCCGAGGCAAAACCTAGGTTTTGGATAATAGATTTTGGAAAATAACTTTTACAGATTCCGAGGCAAAACCTAGGTTTTGAAAAGTGATTTATGTTTGGGAAGTTATTAGCTTTTACGGATTCTGAGGTAAAAAAGTGGGTAGGAAAGTAAGAAAGAGAAAGAGAGAAAAAGTAGGAAAGATGAAAGAGGAAAAAGTATGAAAGAGAAAACCTAGGTTTCAAACTGAGGTTTTGTAACCAAAATAGCTTTTGGGAAAAAAAATTTCATTTGGACAAAACCTCACTTTTGAGGTAAAACCTAGGTTTTGAAACTAAACCTAGGTTCTAGAAGCTGTTCCCAAACAAACTCTAGGTTTTGCCTTGAAATCTGTAAAAGCTATTTTCAGAATAGTTTCCAAACAAGTCCTTAAAAGGGTAGGAAAGAAAAGGTATTCCTCAATCGCCATGTTCTTAAATAATAGCTATTTAGTGTGTGATTGGGAAATCCGTTGGAAGAAATGAATTACGGATTTTGAGATGCTTTTTATGGATTTCGAAATGCATTTTACGGATTTCGAAATGCTTTTATTTTGACTTGCGTACACTATTGAAAAAAATTGTTTCCTAAACATGCAATTGATTTGAGTAATTAAGAAAACGAGACAAATTATTTAATTATAATAAAGGTAACTTCTCTAAATACTTTTGTATAATGATACTTTAAATCCTTAAAATAAACACCAATTGACTTGTTTTGGATATTAAAAAAATTAAATAAATTATTTTAGATTATATATTGTATAGATTATGAAATAATTCTATACCATTATGTTATACATCAATTTACAGATTAGAAAAATTAGTTTAAAATAATATAAGCATATCAATTTATTTAATTTTCTTAATTTCTATAAAAAATTAACCAAGACTTGCATTAATAATTTAAAGTAGTAATAGTTTTAAGTTTATAAGATGGATAAATTAATTTATGAAAGATGATAAATTTTGTAAATAAAATAAGTTGATGTCTTGTATTTAATATTGTGCTTGTTTGGTAACACTTATATATCACCCAAAAGTACGTTCAACAGTATTTTTCCATAAAATGAGACAATCTTCTCCACATATTTACCCCGGCTTGTGTAAAAGTACTTCTCTACCGCTTTTTCCATTTGGAGTCTTGTGTTACTAAGATTGGAGAGGCTAGTATTTTGTTTTTTTAAAATGAAATCAAATCACAAACTAAGGCAACACACAAACATATATATATATATAAAGGAAAAGATTAAGCAATAAACAATGCATCCTTATCTAATCTAAACCGATTCTAGGGCATCATGCTCACACTTGGAAAAAAAAGAAAAAAAGAAAGGAAACACGATTTAGTTTTCTTCAATTCACTTCAGACATTTGAAAGTTTTTAGGGTCCTGTTGGATTCAGAAGTTTTTGAAACATGAAAATATTACCCTTATCATTTAAAATACTGATTTTGAGAGTTAAAACTGACCAACTTATCTACTTTATGTATTGGTCAACCAAGAGATATCTATTTGACAACCTAATGAAAGGGTAAAATTATCCATTTTAAAAACTTTCAAGTCTAAAGTGCATCCAAAAACTTTTGAATGTATGTGTTATGCACAAAAACTTCCGGTTTATTTTATTAGGACAAAACATATATATTCTTGGGTAAGATTCCGATGGGGTGGGAATTTAATTAGGTCAAACTTGAATTTGTTTTAAAATGAAATCAAATCACAAACTAAGGCAACACACAAACATATATATATATATATATATATAAAGGAAAAGATTAAGCAATAAACAATGCATCCTTATCTAATCTAAACCGATTCTATGGCATCATGCTCACACTTGGAAAAAAAAAGAAAGGAAACACGATTCAGTTTTCTTCAATTCACATCAGACATCTGGAAGTTTTTTAAGGCCCTGTTGGATTCGGAAGTTTTTGAAACAGGAAAATATTGCCCTTATCATTTAAAATACTGATTTTGAGAGTTAAAACTGCCCAATTTATCTACTTTATGTATTGGTCAACCAGGAGATATCTATTTGACAACCTAATGAAAGGGTAAAATTGTCCATTTTAAAAACTTTCAGGTCTAAAGTGCATCCAAAAACTTTTGAATATATGATGTTATGCATAAAAACTTTCAGTTTATTTTATTAGGACAAAACATATATATTCTTGGGTGAGATTCCGATGGGGCGGGAATTTAATTAGGTCAAACTTGAATTTGTTTTAAAATGAAATCAAATCACAATACAAGGCAACACACATACATATATAGAAAGGCAAAGGTTAAACAAGAAATAGCCATATCTCATTGCATCCTTATCTAACCTAAACCGATTCTAGGGCATCATGCTCACAGCTGGAAAAAGAAAAAAGAAAAGAAACGTGATTCAATTTTCTCCAATTGACATCGGAGATCTAGAAGTTTTTGGAGGTCCGGTTAGATTTGGAAGTTTTTGAAACGGGACAATATTACCATTATCGTTTAAAATACTGATTTTAACCGTTTAAACCGATAAATTTATCTACTTTATATATTGGTCAACCAAGAGTTATCTGTTTGCCAATTTAACAAAATGGTAAAATTGTTCATTTAAAAAGCTTATGTCTAAAATGCACTCAAAAAACTTCTGAATAGCTGATGCCATAGATAAAAACTTCAGGTTTATTTTTGTTTTAGCCCCATATTAATTTTGCTGTCCGTGATGGGTAAGGAGGTCGACGTGAACGAAGGCTCGTTCGATCTCCGGGAGCTTCTCGAGCTTAAGTTGCAGAGTCTCGCCGATGTCGTGGGCGAGAGGGAGAGGGGTGTGCTTGGGGAGAACAATGTCGACCTCCACGAAGTAATTGGAGCTGAAACTGTAGGCCCTGACGGTGTTTATGCGCTTGATCCTCTCGTCGTGGTTCCATATCAGATACGTCACCTTCGCCAAGTACTCAGCCGGCGCCGTCCTTCCGATCAGTGACCGCACGTTCTCCATCACCGTCTTCGCCCAGTTGCTTATCGTGTACACTGCGATCTGCATTTCAAAAACAACAAGACGCTTCAATGCTCCATTATATGGGCCGGCCTTTTAGCTAATGGGCCTAAACTTGCATGACTGTGTTTTTGGGTAATGGGCCTAAACCCAAGAAAAGGCAATCTTGCATTTTAGTCCTCTGACTTTAGGTAGAATTTCAGTTTGATCCCTAGATTTTATATAGCATCATATTTGACATATTTGGCAAAGCGATTGTAAAAGCCAATCGCACGTTCAACAGTATTTTTTCATAAAATGAGATAATTTCCTTCATATATTTTCCTCGACTTACGTAAAAGTACTTCTCTACCGCTTTCTCAAATGGGCACAATACCTATCATTGTTATAATATATGGAAAGGAAAGTGAGGTACTAACCAGGATGGCTCCGAGAGGGTCAAGCCACCAGAAGAATTTGATGGCTAAAACGGCGGAGGCCAGGCCAACAGAGTTGGTGATGACGTCGAAGAAGTGATCCTGTGCGTACGCCCTCACGATCTCATTGTGGAACCTCCTGCAGTAAGTCATCAGCGCCAGCTTCACCACCGTCGCTCCTACCATGATCCCCACCATCCATCTCTCCTTCTCCTCATCCCTGTCAGGTTCTGCCTGCAATCCATCCCCATTCAATTCATTTTTCTTAATTCATTCATTTGAACCATGATTTGCATATGTGGATGCTTTATTCATTACTGTGATCACATGCATGCATGCATGGATACATACATATTACATACATACCTTGGTGATGATTTGCCTGGCTGATTCAAAGAGGATTTGCAGGCCAAGAGTTGCCATAACTGATGCAAAAACCACTATTCCCACAGGCTGCATGCGGTTCTTGCCAACAGGGTACTGCTGGAGATTGGGCTTGTTCATGGCATATGAAGTGAACCAGAGGATGAATCCTGACAGGAGATCCAACAGAGAATCCAGAGTGGAGGCTATCACTGCCAGCGATCTGCTCTCTACCGAAGCAAACAACTTCGCCACGAACAGCAACATG
>JANTPZ010040184.1:0-13943 GCA_025593235.1 Vachellia pachyceras | reverse complement strand
ACAGGCAAATGATGTGGTCTTTTGTGGAAGAATTCTCACATTTCTGGCTCATTTCTTCCCACTATCTGAGCGTTCAGGTACATATCTGTAAATCTATCTAGTTTGGTTTTGATTACTTACCTGAGTGCTTTCATTGATTTACTTGATAAATTTCTGCAGCCTTAAATATTAAAGGAGTTTTTAACACATCAAATGAAACAAAATATGAGAAAGAACCTCCTGAAGGTACATCATTGATATACAATCTTGTCTTCTGCATTTCCAATTTCTTCTTAACATGAGTGCCTCAGTTGCTCACTTGATTCCAACCTCTTATTGATCTTTCTTCCCTTCCCTTTTATTCCAGGTATATCTATAGATTTCAATTTTTATAAGACTTTCTGGAGCTTACAGGTAGGTCGTGTCCCTTAAATATGGGTCTTGAAAGCTGTCTTTTACTCTCTTCCAAATGGATATAGTTTGCTTATGAACAATATTTGACCTGCATGCATTGCAATTTAAATCACAGAATCTGGTCACCTCTAATAATTGCTGAATGAAAATTGCTGGCTTAGCATGCTGATAGGATACTAGGGGTGGTTATTGCATCTGTTTTAATTAATCATTATTAATTATTGTTATGGGGTTGCGGTTAGCAAGGGAATAGGAGCACTAAGATAGGATTAGTAAGTGGAGGTGTTCATGGGTTTATGGGTCCTAGAATGTAGGAAGATAGCTGTACTTCTATGGTTATAAATAGTTCAGCTTGCTGTAATCCAAGACGTGAATTTATGAATGAGTATTTGTTTCTGATTAGTGGAGATTCTCTTGGGCTATCCTAGTAGAGTAGTTGAGATACTTACCTATTCTTCTTTGATAGAGTACTACCAGTTCCATTTCATTTACCTTTTCTCTCTGTTCTCGGAGGCACAGATAGGACTCCAACAATTTGGTATCAGAGCCGCGTTCATTCAGCATGGTGACCACACGAGCTTCCAATGCGAACCAAAGTTCCGAGGCGACCCAACCGGCCAATGACCCACTAGTAGCAATCGTAGCTCGACTCGATGTGATCGATGCCTTGGTCGAAAAAGTTTCGGCACTGGAGGCTGCTTCCATCAGGCGCGAGAGAGGAAAAGCTAAATCACAGTGGGAGGCGGACAGTGAAGATGATTTCGAAAGTTCCCACCGGCGACGAATTCCGTACGCGAAGATTGAGTTTCCTAAGTTGAGTGGCGGCAACCCGAGGGGTTGGATTCTTGAAGCTGAAAAGAGCTACGGCCCATCGGAATACCAAAACCCAGACGAGTTCCTCTGTAGCATCAAGCAAACCGGCTCTGTTCAGGAGTACAGGTTGGAGTTTGCTCGCTGTTCTACACGAGTGAAGAATTGGCTAGACCACTGCCTCTTGGGAGTTTTCATCAGCGGCCTGAAGGAGGAACTAAAGTCGGAAGTTCGCATCCACAAGCCTCGAATAGTCTACCGTGCCACCAGTCTCGCACTTGAATTCGAGAATGCGTCGTGTATCCGTGGGTCACAACCATTCCCCGTCCTGGACAAAACCTGATACCCCCAGTATACAGGTCCACCCACCGAAGTTCGGGAACAGGAGTGCGCTGGTGCAACGCCATTGGTACCTCCAGGCACGATCGCTCTCACAGTTTCGTCTTCAGCTCCTACGTCGATGGTTCGGCAAGTGAGTCCAGGCAAATTCATTCGGCAAAGGCTTATGCTATCACTGCGGAGATCCTTTTCGACCTGGGCATAGATGTAGTTCGGCCTCTTTCTCATTGATGGAAATTGACGATAGAGGCAACCCTGTTCCAGCTTTTCTAGAGCGAATCATCCATGGAACCCCATATCCCACCTTGAGGGAAAGGTGGTTTTCAAGGGGGGAGTAATGATAGGATACTAGGGGTGGTTATTGCATTTGTTTTAATTAATCATTATTAATTATTGTTATGGGGTTGCGGTTAGCAAGGGAATAGGAGCACTAAGATGGGATTAGTAAGTGGAGGTGTTCATGAGTTTATGGGTCCTAGAATGTAAGAAGGTAGTTGTACTTTTATGGTTATAAATAGTTCAGCTTGCTATAATCCAAGACGTGAATTTATGAATGAGTATTTGTTTCTGATTAGTGAAGATTCTCTTGGGCTATCCTAGTAGAATAGTTGAGATACTTACCTATTCTTCTTTGATAGAGTACTATCAGTTCCATTTCATTTCCCTTTTCTCTCTGTTCTCGAAAGCACAGATAGGACTCCAACACATGCTATGTGAGTTGAGTCAGTAAGAGATGTTTATGGCAGTTGCCTTTTACTGATATTTCAGTGGTGATGTTGATGGGCCTGAATAGCCTAGCTTGATAAAACTTGAAAACAAAACGAAAAAGACAGATTGGGGGAATGAGTTGGCAGTGAGAGTTGGTGGGGACATTCTAAGTTGACGTTTAAGTCATTAAGGGAGCAAGTACAACCATTGTTCTTTTGGTGTCTTGACATGGAATAGTTTCTTATGAGAGGTCCTTTAGTTTATATTATGACGAGATTAGATTCTTTAACCATTTGCCGTAGGAAAAAATCCTTGGAGTTTATGTGTTTTTTAATTTTTTTCGGTGCAGGAATATTTTTCTAACCCTAATTCTCTGAGTCTTGCGCCGACAAAGTGGCAGAAATTCACATCTAGCTTAATGGTAGTCCTATTTTTATTTTTATATTTGTTTTATACGTATTCTCTATTTATAACCTTTTCTCTGTTTTTGATTTTTTTTTACATTATAAATTTTCTTGATATATAGGTTGTGCTGAATACTTTTGAAGCGCAACCTTTAAGTGATGAAGAAGGAGATGCTAATAATTTGGAGGAAGAGTCAGCTAATTTTAGCATAAAATATCTTACTAGCAGTAAGCTAATGGGTCTAGAGGTACACAATTTGATGTAGAGTTGATGCTTTATGATAAAAATGTATGTTTTGATTCTTTAGGATGCTGTTTTTTCCCCTGAATCTAAATCTTCTCTGTTTTTTCCCATGTTTTCTGGTGGTGGCGCCATATAGTTAAAAGACCCAAGTTTCGACGCCATATTCTTGTCCAGTGTCTCATATTGTTTGACTATTTGAAGGTAATAATTTTCTGAAGACTGCACTGTGTAGAGATGTTTTCACTATGTGTCAAGTATCATTTCCTCCCCAAGTCTTAAGTGAAGACCTTCCAAGAGTCCTTTTCACATGAAGGCCTTCATTTGCTTGAAGAATGGGCAAACCACTGGCCCAGACATTGTGCTGAAATTTAATTTCTAATCAGGAGATGATTGGCTGCAAGTGTCAAACTTGAGTCCTGACTACTTAATCATAGAAGTTTGAGGGCCATTTCATTACAAATGCTTAATCTATTAAGTGAAGGCCTAGAATGTTGTAATTATAGTCTACTATTGTATGTAATCCATATTATTAGTTTCTGATTGCTATTTTACTTACTTTTAGGCCCCTGGAAAAGGAGACAAGGATTTGCCATCTGAAAGCATGGTTAGTACTGTTTATCTGATGGAGGGGCAAAACTGTACTTCTTTAGTTCACCACTTGTTCCTTTGTTGATTTTGCCACCTTGTGTACTGTCAAGTCCAACTTAATGAATTTCTAGCACTTGTTGTTTACTTGATGCAATATATTTCCTGATTTATTTCAGAAAGAAGAGATAAAATCATGTGAGGAGCGTGTTAGAAAGCTTCTTGAACTAACCCCACCCAGAGGGAGAGCATTTCTTCATAAAATTGAGCATATACTGGAACGAGAAAAGAATTGGGTAAGCTTGCTTATAATTCTCTCTCCCTGAGTCTTCCTCAGAATGACGGAAACACTGGATTTGCAGTTTATGACCAAAAGTGGTAAGTACTTCTGTTGACTGTTTCATGAAATATACGGTGTTTATGTTTTAGGTATGGTGGAAACGTGATGGCTGCCCACCGTATGAAAAACAACCAATGGAGAAGAAAGCAGTACAAGATGGGGCCAAAAAGCGGTATGCTTATTATTTGAAAAATTAGTTTTGGTCATGACAACTTTGTGGTTAAAGGTTTTTTAGAACTTTCAGGAAAAAAGTAGCATAACATAGATTATCAATATAAAATATAGCATGAGGAGCTACACTGCTTATAAGTTTGAATAGGGGCAGCTCATCTTGGGCTTCATGCATTGCAGGGGGCTTACTCTAAATCTGATAAAAAGTGCATATATTTTTATATTATAAAATACAGCACACGTGCGTGTGCACACACTAATTACATGGAAGTAGTAGTAAATTCGGTGTTTGTTAGCTGTTTTAGAGAGCCATACCCTCCCATTTGTATAAATAAGGGGATGAATAGATGTAGAAGATATGACATGGATCAAGTATTATTCTAAATACAATAAAATATTCTACCATATATCATTAGTAGTAGAGTTGGTTTACTTGCCGATTGGTGTTGTGGGAAAACCAATCCTAAATGTGTTGTGAAAGACTCTATTGAACAAACACTTTGGTACAGGGAATGAATTTTAAGGGAACAAGAACGAAAATGGGACTAGTAATGAGTTTTTAAAACATGTTTGGTATACTATGAGAATGCTGATTTAATTTTTTTTCAAAATATGTAATTGTAACATCAAAATACCATATTACCTTACCTTTGTTATCAAAGAAAACAACAACAACAAAGCATTGTCCCACTAGGTGGAGTCGTCTACATGGATCACACGCCACCATTATAACCTATTAGATCATATCCCTAGATGGATTATTAACTAAAAGATCTCTCTCTATATAACTTATTTGAGAGTGCACTTAGGTCTTCTTCTACCTCTTTTCAGAGGACTCCACACTGTTTAATTCACTTTCTCACTGATGCCTTCAATGACCTTCTCTGAACATATCCGAATTACCTCAAATGATTTTCCACTATTTTCTCCTTAATAGCTACCACTCCAACTTATCCACGAAGGGAAGAAATACATGATGGAGGAAGGACATTGCCACAGTGGAAGATGGCATCATCAGTAGATGTAGCCAGTAGGGTAGGAAGATGAAAGGGACGATAGAGAGAGATGGGTGAGGGGCAGTTTCGTCTTAATATTTCCAATCCTATGATTGTTTTTTCAGTCCCTTGGGGGGTAGTGTTATTGAGTAATCCCATGAAAAGTGGTACTGGGTAATCCCAAGATTGCTTGAGGAGTGATGCCAAACATGACAAAATTTGCTTCCCCAATCTCAACCGCACAATACTTCCTACCAAACAGGGCCTAAGTTATAAATCCCATATAAGTAAGGAAAAAGTCTGAAGACATGGGAGAACCAGTTTACAAAGAAGAGCACTATAGGTTGGTAAAGTGATCTTTCTCTCACATGCTAGACTTGACTTGGTCTTTGCTGTGGGTGTTATCATTCAACAGACGAACTAATAAAAGTATTCTCACTTAGTGGACATGTTTAAAATCCCGAGATGTGTTAAATGTTCACCAACACATGCACTCGCCATTAGTGGGCTAGTGGAATAATGTTGTAGCTGATGGAACAAGGGATAAAATGATGCGTATTAAACAATTGCATTAATTGACTAGTGATGCATTAATTGAGAGCAAAAATCAATTATTTTTTTCTCTCATTTACAAGTTAATATTGTACTGCAATAGAAAACGGAAATAAAAGAAAGATCGATCTCATGCAAGTAGAATTTAGCATTAAAAAATGGTTTTATTTGGGACTATATTTATGTCATGTTTTAACATTAATGGCAACTTAGTGCTTGTTTGGGAAACCCCAAAAGTACTTAAAAAATACTTTCACATAATTCAAGACAAAACTCCTTTTACATACTTACCTGAAACTATGTAAAATCACTTAAAAAAATTAATCCAAGCATTCACTTATGCCCTATTTGGCAGAATGAAAGTGAAAGGGTGGGAAGTGGAAGTAGAACCTAACATTTGGATGTTTGGTGTGCTTGATCCCACTTCCATGGAACCGTCACTTCCATCAAAATTGATGGAACTTAGTTCCTTGACCTCGTGAGAACCCAGTTCCAGATCCATGGAACCGGGGTTCTGACACTTTTGCTCTCTCCACCTTTCTTCCAAAACTCACCCAGAACCACCATGAGGATGATTGCACACAGCAATGGTGACGCTGAGAATGATGGCGCAGACTATGATGATGGTGAGAATGATAGTGCACGGCGAGCAAGAAGATGATAATGGCGGCACACGATGAGGATGACAGCGGAGGGGCATGAGATGATGAGCAAGGATGAGATCTGAGATGGACGTTGGTCTCCATTGAAGAGCTAATGCCTTCGACTAAGTGGAGGGGGTATGCGACGACACCTTGGACTGGTAAAGCGCCATTGAAGAGCTTGAAGAATATCCCACCCGTCTTCCTCTATTTCCTTTCTCTACCAGCCCTTCGATTTTTAGCTTCGGTTGCTCAGGGAGAAAAAAGCTTTCACTTCCCTTCAAATCTTGCTTTTCGACCTAGAGGCTGAGGAAGTGGAAGCTAGGTTAAAAAGCCAACAGCAAGCGCACACCCTACAAGCAGTAATTGTATGGCTAAGCAGAAAGTCTTCTTTTTTCTCAGGCCGCCGCCAATCCTTTTTTATTTATTTTTCTTCCAAAAAAAGGAAAGAGGGTTAAAAAAGACTAGCTTTCTCTCCTCTGCTCTGAGGAAGACTACTCGCTTGCTTCGATAGAAGAACTTCTGCTAGATTCTTCATCTGATGAGTAGAAGACGCTTGAATGTAAAGTCTAGAAGGGATAGATTTTGTGTTCGTAGACTGATGAGCCTTAGCCATTGATGTCTTATTTCTCTTTGCTGCTGATGGCTGCTAACTTTCAATGCACGTCCTTTTTCTCCAATTCAGCTACTTTTTTGGCCCTTTCTTTTAGTTGTCACCCATCAATTTCAGGTTCTCCATTTAGCCCTTCTACTTTTTAGCTCAGATTGCTCAAACCTCCTTTGTCCTTTACTTTTCTTTTGGACTGATCGGTTTTGTTCATCAGAGGGGGTGTGAAAGTGGGTCAGATCCTCGGTGATAATGATGATAATGACGGTGGCAGACACACATTGTGTTTTTTTGGGGTGAGGATAATTTGGTATTTTCATAATGTAAATACACATTTTAATTAAAAATTATATCCCACTTTAGTCAATCTACCAAACATGTTTTAAAACTCACTCCTACTTCCACTTCCTTTAAAACCATTTCCCTATACCAAAGGGGGCATTAGTGTGTGTTTGGACCTCCTTTTCCCCTAGAAACTGTGCGATTGAAGAGGCAAACATGAGATAATACAAGCAATCCTGCCTTTTGGGGTAAAAATTGCTTATAAGCATAAGCCAAGATGAGGGTGCTTTTCACTTCTTCGATTGTGGGGAGAGAGAAAAATGACCTTGAAGAAAGATGAGTCTTGAAGTGGGTCCTACATTGCTTTGATGAAAAAATTATGTTACTCCATCAGATCCAATGATTTGATATTTATAAAAATACTAAAAAAATTTGAAAAAATATTAAATAATAAAATTTAGGGGAAATTGGGGGAACATTCCCATTAAAAATTTAATTAGTGAGAATGGCTTAATAAATTTTCAATGGGGTCTTTTCGCCAATTTCAATTTCAATTTCTCTCTTAAAAATATAACATTATATACATATAATATATGTGTTATTTTAATTCATTTCATGTCTTTTTTTAGTTACTTTGGATCTAAATTTGCTTTTTTACTGGTCATCCAAACAAGGTTCATTTTATCGCATTGACTTTCTAACATAAGTCAGTCCAAACATAAATCTCACTTATACACAATCCTAAGTTTGTGCAAGTTAGATTGGAAAAAAGCCACTTCTACCATTGCTAGTCCAAACACACCTTAGTCAATTCTTTCTTTATTTTTTCCATTCCTATCTTGTTTCTACTCCCCCAGACATAATAATAAAAATGATTCATTTTCTTATCTAAAATATATCTATTGAAATTTTGATGATATCATTTCATTCCATTCTCATTTCCATTGCTCTTTCTATTCCATTATAATTCATTTTCAACTTATCAAACATATTGTTAGTCAATTTGCATATGACTTTGGTCTTTGCATGCTTGCATGACTCCTAGTCTATTGGAGTTCTTGGTCAACTTTTCACGTTCAAAGCATGATTTTCGTTGTCATCTTGTTTTCATCTTTCCTTTTTGACTGCCTGAGTGCTGGCTCATAAATAAAGAGTGCTTTTGCTAGGTTGTGCTCGGTCTGCTAACAGATATGTTCTTTATATGAATTCCAGTAGGCCAAGATATAGATTGGGCAACAAAGAACTTTCTCAGTTGTGGAGGTGGGCAGATCAAAATCCGGTATGTGAATCATTCCGTGCCTTTCTTTCTTCTTCTGTTGTTAGAAAGTGAGGATTTAATTCTGCAGAGGCCAGCTTTGTGGAATCTCCACCGTATTTTGATTTTGGCTAGATAGCTGGTTTTGAAGCATGTACTTATATCTCAACACCCTTCACATTTTATATGAATCCATGGTTATCAATTTTGTGGGCTTTGTAATTTGAATTGTAGAAGACACTGCAGTACACAAGACAAGACCATCAATATGAATCAGTAGATGAATTGGAAACGTACAGTTTCTGGCAAAAAAAGGGAAAAGTACAGAGATGGAAGTATCATATGAGTTGGTGTAATTTATGGCTTTATTTGCAATGCCCTGTACTGCATGTCATGTGGTTGCCCCTTTCTCAGTAGTTCATACTTGTGCTGTTTTGTTTCACTATATTAATTATTGCCTAGCTGGCCCATATGCCAGGTTCGTCAATTCCCTTTGATGTTCCTTTTGCACTCTATGCATTGATGGAATCTGAAAACTGCAATTGTATATTGTACATTTGGACTGAAATTTATTCTGTCCGATTAACAAGAAATTTTTTTTCTTTAATGAATTAATCCCTTTCTTTTGGTCATAGCATGGATGGACTGCTGCCAATTTAACTGATTACTTACATTTTTTTCTTGAATTATCAGAGTGCCTTAACTGATCCTCAACGTGTTCAGACTCCTTCCATTATGGAGTACTGGAAACCTTTGGCTGAAGATGTAAGCTGCCTGTCTCCTTATGTAGCTTCAATGCGTGCATTGAGTTTTCTCATCCAACCTTTTCTGCCTTTCCTTTAACGCTGAGGAATTGGTTATAACGATTTTTCTCTCTTCATATTGGGATTATATTTTCTTTTTTTGCATTTTAACTATCAATCTTGAATCCTTTGCATTTTAAAATTACAGATGGATCCATCAGCGGGAATAGAAGCTGAATATCACCAGAAGAATAACCGGGTAGGTCCTTGATAAGGATTTCATTAGTTATTTTAAACAGTGTCTGATTTGACATGCTTGTCCTGATTTTTTTTTTAAAGTAAATTACTCAGATTTTACTTTATTTTATTGAAAATATACAAACCTCCCTTCTATTTCCAAAATATTATTCAATTCCTATTTTTATTCTTTCTATTAAAACACCCTCCATAGGAAAATATGTAGAAGTGGTTATGTAGTATATTTTATAAACCAATGCTATAAAGATTCAATAGAGTTTTACGTTGGTTGCTGATAATCTAACACAATCCTCCTCATTTATTTAAGCTGAGGATTGGCTATAAAACATAGGCTGGGTTATTGACTTGGAACACTAAAAAGAACCTTCAATGAAGTTATTGAGTAAGAACTTTTGGTCAACAATCTATTCAAAGATTTAGTTATTAATAGAGTACAATGGCATTGTTTGGTCTATATGGTCAACCCTTCCTAGTGGGATAAGGTGTGTTGTTGTAGGTTATGAAGTATATTTTAGTGAAACCAAAAAAATGGTCTGCTTAAATTATCATGCACTAATTAACTGGTTAATCATGTGGATTTGCTGTAATGATCTTATCATATTAGTTGTCATGTGGATTTATGTAGGTGGCATTAAATTGGAACAGCTATATATGATGAAATTGGTTAACTGTGAATTTTAAAATGGTCCACTTAAGTTATCATGCACTAATAATCGTGCTAGGGTTTTTTTGTTGGGTTCTTTTAAATGCAGGTTTATTGTTGGAAAGGTCTTCGGTTCTCAGCCCGACAAGACTTGGAGGGATTTTCTAGGTTAAGATAAATTATTTAACTCCCAATGTTGTAATCTGTCTAAATTTCATAGGGGATCCAATGAACTAGGTTGATGTTGGTTGCAGTTTACAGACCATGGCATTGAAGGGGTTGTGCCACTTGAACTTTTGCCACCTGACGTTCAATCTAAATATCAAGCTAAACCAAATGATAGAGCAAAACGGGCAAAAAAGGAAGAAACAAAAGGCACTGTTCATGTTGAGGAAAATCAGGTTTCTTAAGAGTTACTTATCTTCAATCTTTTTTCTTTTTATATTTCATTCATTCAATTCGGTACACCAAATGGGTCATGAGAGATTATCACATGCCAATCGCTCCTTCTCAAGTCGTCAAGTCTCTCCAGCATTTTACTTAGAGATGATGAATGACCTTTTTTTCTTACTTTGGCCAGGAATAATAGTAAGGAAGGAAGCGTAGAGAGAGCTATAGAGCTATTAGGATTTGGACGAGATGCTATTAAGCTTGTTCTAAAAGGGTGATTACTGGTCCTCAATCAGGACCCTTGAAAGATAGGGCTCGTGTATGATCCAAGAATCAAGCCTCAAGAAGGCCGCAAGGGCTGTTGCGAAGGAGTATCAGGCTTGTGCTCTAATAGTAATAGAAAGAGACGAACTCCACTAATGAGGGTCATCAAGGCCAAAGGAGTCTATTTGAATCCCTAAATGTGAGGGCTTGGACTCCATTCTGGAGTAATAGGGATTAGACCATTTGCAACTACATCATCGAATAATGGACTTACGGAAAGAGAGAGAACTTCCTAAGACGGAAGCAAGGGCCATTAAAGAATTCAAAGGAAGGACGAAGGCCCAGCAGAGATGATTCCATTCCCTGATATGAGTGCTTCTATACATGCCCCGATCTAATTCACATCCAACACTCTGCAACTTGTTCATTTTAGAGATGAAAAGGGTGACAATATAAGGAGGCTGATCAGCGATAAGCATGCCATCAGATCATCGAGATACAACCGATGAGAGAGAGAGAGAGAGAGATAATAAAACAACAAAATCTGATCCCACTAGGTTGGGAGAGTAAAAGATAATAAAGAGATTTTATTTGATCCCACTATATTATGGATGTAAAAATAGTTCATGCTACTCTTTGTTTACTAATGTGTTGTTCTGTATTTTCTATGATCTGCATATATCTTGTTCTGCTTTTGTCTCCCCCCCCCCCCCAAAATAAAAAAACAACAGTAAGGCAACGGTTTTTTCAGCTTGGTCCTCACTTTACAGAAGGCCTTAGTTTGGTCCTCTAATGTTAGGGTTAAAGGACTGAAAAAAAGGACCAAAATGAAATACTGTGTGAAGTTAAAAAACTAAAGGTTCACTTCTGCCTTGTTTTTAATGGTTTCATTTAGCAGAGTGACAGTTCAATTTCTAAATGGATTTCCCCTACTTCAGTTCCTTAGTCTCAATTATACCTTTTTTTTGGAATAGATTGCTGCACCTGCAGCTGAGGCTGATGTAGAAGGCATAAGAGCCGATGTTTCGACAGCTCCCATGGAATTTGATGCCGTTGCAGTTCCGGCTGCTCAAGGTGGAACACTGACACCAGACGAACTCCAGAAGCAGAGTTCTGACACTGATGTTGGTCAGGAGGCAGGACAGTTGGAAGCTGAGGGTGAGGGTGAGGGTGAGGTAGAGGCTGGCATGATAGATGGAGAGACAGATGGAGATGTTGATTTAGAAGCAGTTGGCTGAAAGTTTTGAAATCTTCATGCCAAGGAAATATGTTATAAAACTGATTGTCAATGCCAGTATTATTTTGTGGTGACAAGAATGGCAACAAATTTCACCACTGAAGCTCAATGAGGGGAAGAAGATTTTGAGTTTCATGTGATTAGATGACTAAAAGCACTCGTACTGCTGAATTAGATTGAAAATATGTACTTTAAAGTAAAGGAATATGTACATTGACAATTCTGCATCTATCAGTGATTATCACAAACTATTTGAATTCAATTGAGCTCTTCTGAGAATGCTAGTGTGTGTTTATCCCCATTTCATAGTCAAATTGTGAATGTATCAAATATTGTGAACCAAATTGTTTTCCGTGCTTATTGTGCTTTCAGTAAAAAAAATTTCACATTCATATCAAACTCAGTTTTTTATGGCATTGATGTTCCTAGACTTGTCGATCCTTTGTTCTGTGATCGCTTGGACATTAATTATTTAAACTGTCAGGTCAAGACCCTGGAGGAAGTAACATGTTTGATATGGTGGAATTGGAAATGAAATTCATTTCCTATGTTTGGTATAGTGGAATTGGGAGATGGAATTGAGAATGGAAATGGAAATTGAATTCAAAATGGATAGAAATAATTTCCATGATGTAACCCATGGAATTGTATTCAATTCTATGGAATTGATTTTTTGGCCCCTCCTTTTTTTCTATATTTATATCCATTTTCATCTTCATTTCCATCTCTATTTCCATTTTCATCTCAATTTCTATTTCCACCAAAATCAATTCTAGCGTACCAAACGAACCATAAGAGATTGCGTGCTCAAACCCCCACACGCTTAATTTTAGAAGGGCGAGTTCAGATTCTACACAACAGACTTTTATTACTACTTTCACTCATGTCCTTGATATAAAAGATGGTTAACTTTTCTATCCAATTAAAAAAAAGTTAAATAAATTATTTAATTATAACACATTCTGAAAATTCAATTATCTACCTTGTTCAATTATATTTGTTGGGATATTTGATCTAATAGATGCAAGAAACTATTTGACAGGGAAGATACAGATGATTAGCTCAATGCTCACTCCAGCATGTTTCAAACATGTCTGGACAAGACCTGAAATCCAAGTTTGCCTTCTATAATAGTACTACGGGGCAAGTGCAGAATAATACCCAAAATACGAGCAGCTTCCATAAATTGGAAACTGATGCATTTGTTCTTAGTGGGAGGTGTGGATGTGCAGGTGTAATTCGAGGAGAGGACAGTAACCGGATATGTGACTATAGTTGTAAGCCCACTTCTATGTCAATAGTAATTACAGAAATAATAGGCATCATGCATGGGCTCTACCTGTGTTGGAATAGATGAATTCGTAAAGTAGAAGTTATGTCAGACTTTATTGAGGCAATTAACTTAATGCTGTGTGGATGCATGATAGAGCATCCGTTCAAAGATATTGTATATGAAGCCAAATCTCTGTTGAATAGGAACTGGCAAGTTATAATTATCCATGTACCTATGGATGATAACACTAATGTAGACCACCTTAATTAGCCCATGATATTATAGGAAATTTGTATATTCTGTCAACCGCAATCTCATATGCAGAGCTTAGGGGTTTAGGGGCCCTCTTGTAATGCTCGGTTAAGTTAATGTTATCTAGTATTATTCCAAAATATATATATATATGTACCATTAGATTATAAATTATTTTATAATCAAGTAAATTAGTTTAGAGAAAAATGATGAATATATCAGTTAATTAGGTTTTTTTAATATCGTTAAAAAAATCTGTAGACTCTTGTATTAAGGACTGAAATGGTATAAATATGTTTTGACTAATTTTTAAATACCAATAAATGTTAATTAAGTCATTTAATATGTTTTGAATTGACTAAAAAATTTTAAATTTTCCCTTATTAAAATTCCATCTCTCTACCATTACAAATTATTCTCACTTCTCTCTCCTCCCAATGAAAATTAAATAATGAGTTTCAAGTCCCAAGCAAGGGACTTAACCATCAAATGGTCCCAAAGATTCAAAAAACTATTAAAAGGTCCCAAGAGTAGCTGCTGAGGTTGTTAACGAAGGC
>JANTPZ010040181.1:0-10253 GCA_025593235.1 Vachellia pachyceras | reverse complement strand
CAAGCCCTTCGTTACAACAGTAGCAGAACAATGTTTCAGATTTCAACACTCAGCTGGCTTTTGAGAGGCCAGTTCTCTCCCTATCCTTTCACTCAAAAACAAAATATGCCATCCCCTCCCCGAGGTCAAGCAGCAAACCTTAATACACCCAAAAGAACACATAGCACAGTTCCCCCAAAAGTCTAAGCAGCAGCTAGCTCAGCCTACCGCCACCTAGTTGTTTGACTCCTCCTCCAATTTGGTAGGAGTTGTCAAGTCAACCGGCTGACCCCCAGAAGGATGTTCCACCATTTCAGGTATGGGCCTGGGCCTTCTTTTGTAGGTGGCAATTTGCATGGGCTTGGTTCTCCTCTGGTATGTTTGGGCAGCAAAAGTGACCCTATCAGTAACAAAGGCAGCCATTGAAAAGGCTATACCGAGTACACAATGTGATAATCGTGGGAAGCTTACCAAGAGCGATTGAATTAGAGAAGCACAAAGAAAAACCCGAAGTGTAGGGAAGTCTTGAGGACAAGTCGGTAGAGATGCCCACGACAGTCGATGGCTTCGTTCTAAGCAGAGGTAGGGCCTCCACTGCCAGGCTTCATCCTCTGAAACCCTCTCTTGCTCCCTTTTCTGAACCCGATAAGAATGGAATGAGAAAAAGAACAATGGAGGCAGTGAAATAGGGTGCTGAAAATTTGAAAAGGATTTTAAGGATTACTTGCGGATTGCGAATTTAAAATTGCAGAAAAATACCTTTGAATTTAAAATCCACAAGAAAATTGCTGCGAAAGTTTTTTCGTAGGAAAAATTCGCAGGTATTCTAAAAATTTTTACTAGTGAATCTATTCTGAGATACATTTATTTATGGATCTCTTTGTTTTGATATCCTTTATTTGCATTATATAGTTGAATATGTAGAGTTTATATTTATATTTGTTGTTGAAACTATAAGCTTTCAGGCATAATTAATTTTCCCCCTCATCTTCTTTATCTTTCTTTCACACTATCGTTCATCCTCTCCCCACCTTATTATTGATTGACTGTAGTTTGATATCAGTCCTATTTTTTCTTAGAATTTTGGGTGAAGTAGTATATAGCATCCTAATATCTTCTTCTTAGTTGTATCCAGTATTGTAATATTATCTCCATCTCCTTAGACTTTTCTGGATAGAATTGGAAAATAATATTAGAGTGATGCTAAATTAAAACCAAATCATTGAAGAGAAAGGACATCGGAGGAGGGAGGAGGCTGCTACTAAACATGAGAGTGTAATGTCCCGTGGCTTATTAAGGTACTACCTCTTATTATTTAATTTGTATTGCTGTTTTTAATGGTTTCATTTTTCATTGTTTCTTTACTTTTCAGTTCTATCTTTTTGTTTATTAGTTGATCTATTGATTTATTACTTGTTCCAAATTTATTTTACTATGTAATAATAATTCGTCTCTCCTTGTCTGTGAAATATTATGAATTAATTTGAGGAATATCAAAGCTATTTTGAGGTATCTTATTTTGAGGAATATCTCTCATGTTTAGGCTGCTACTAAACATGAGAGATGCACGCATAGGTCTAGGCCTTTGGACGTGCATTACCAAGGACAAGAGTTTGGAGTAGGCTATAATGAACATTGAGTATATAACTTCACTACGGATGATGTGGAAAACTAGATCACGAGTTTAGAACCTTTCTATAGGTTTAGATGCTTAGTGTCATGACCCGAGTATTTATTTGATGTCAGCACCATGCGACTTAGCAAGCTTTACTAAAACTCAGGCTTGGGTAATATCTATAACCATCCGAGTCTTAGTTGTGGAAGCTAAGGAAGACTAGAGAGAAACTAGAGTGAGAAGGAGTAGGAGAATGCTTCTATATTGCTTGGAGAATGCTTGATATTTACAAATGGACCCCCAATGGGTATTTATATTGCTCCACCTCCTCAATGGACGGTAGAGATCTATTGATTAACAGTTTATATTATTCTTCCAAACATCTCTTCTAAAATATCTAAGATATAGAATTCTCCTATAAAATATCTAGATATTATACAAGCGTGGAAGGGTATAGAGAATTCTAGAATATCCTTGAATACTCAAGTATTTACAAGTGAATCTAGAGATTTCTAGTAACCTCTAGAGTGGACTGTGACATCCCCCATCTAATCTGGTGACATCCTCGTTGCCTTCTCATCTTTATAGGCCTGTCTGGTCTTGGAATTGCTTGTGAAATGGTTTCCCAACTTGCCTCACTTTGAAGTAGTCCTTTCCACTTGACAAGAAGTTTATGAAGTAGAGGTTGGTTTGAACAGTGTACCTTTCGATCAACAAGGATCTTTTCGACTTGTTTGTTGTATGAACCTTTATCTCATCGGTACGCATCGTGAGATGCTCTTGTTCAGATCCAAGTGGTCTCCATGATAAGGCTTAAGTAGGCTTACGTGGAAGATAGGGTGATACTTGATACCGGGAGGCAACTCAACTTTGTTGGCTTGGGTCCCTACCTTTTTAAGCATGGGGAAAGGTCCCTTGTATCTCCTGATGAGACCCTAATGTCTTCCACCCAATCTAGCATGGTTGTACATCTTGATGAGGTCCTCGACTTGGAATCTCCCAATCGTTTCTTCTTATTGGCCCACTTCTTCATCTTCTTGGAGGCTTTCTTCAAGTAAGCTTGCGCCATATTGGCTTGATCATTCCAGTCCTTCACGAACTTGTACGCATAAAGGCTAAGACCTTTATAACCTATGGCAATTGTACTTGGCATCAAGGGTTGTTGACCCATGATGATTTTGAACACTCAGACTAGAAGACTCGCTCCTTTGCAAGTTGTGCGAGAATTGGGCCACATCAGGTAGCTTTACCCAATCTTGTTGGTTGGCACTCACAAAGTGCCTCAAGTAGAGTTCCAAAAGAGCGTTTACTCTCTCAGTTTGTCTATCACTCTAAAGGTGAAAATTGGTGGAGAAGTTAAGCTTGGAACCCATGAGCTTGAACAACTCCATCCAAAAATGTTCAGAAAAGCAAGTGTCCTGATCACTTACTAATGAGGCAGGCCCAAATACTTGACCACATGTTTAAATAATAATTGGGTTGCTGCCTGTTCAGCAGAACATTCCTTGGGTGTGGGAATGACGGTGGCATACTTAAGAGTATCGATCAACCACCATAATGATCAATTGAAGCCTTCACTCGTGGATAGACCCACGACAAAGTCCACAAAGATACTCTCTCAAGGACGCTCAGGAATAGTGAGAGGTTGCAGTAGTCCTACCTGTGATGCTGACCTTATCTTGTCCTGCTGGCATAAAAGACAAGTCTTCACATAAGCCTCAATATCATCCTTCAATTGAGGCCAATAGTAGGAATTACTAGAGTTAGCATGCGATATAGGTCAAGATGGCTTACCTACAAACTATCATGACATTCCTTCAACACTTACTGCCGAAGTTTATCATAAGAATGTAAATAAATACGTCCGCCGTTTGTGAGGAGCAAGCCATCCTCGACCAAGAATCTTCGAGTCTTGCCTTTCTCGACAGGGCCATTGATGGGTTGGGCTATCTTGTCATATTTTAGCCCTTATTTGATGCACACGTTTAAGTTGCTTTGAGGATGACATATGCTAGCAAGGATTCTCTTGCGACTTAAGGTGTTGGCTACTAAGTTAGCCTTGCTCAGCTTGAACTCCATATTGTACACAAACTCCACAAGGAAATACTACCACCGATCTTGTTTGGGAGTAACCTTCTTTTGAGACAGGAAATAGTTGAACTACCGCGGTCATCTCTTTTTCTTGTATTATGTATTGCATCTTGTATCATTCAACTTTTAGCTCTTAAAGGTAATAGCGAAGTCAGAAGCATTAGTGTGTAGCTTGAACGCTTTGTTGAGATTGGGAGGGGCCATTAAGGGCTCTTTAGCGACATGTAGGCATGTGGGATTCCAACCCCATACTTGCCTTTCTTTAACAAATCAGTGAGTGGAGCAACAATGGTAGAATAACCCTGGATGAACTGTGAGTAATAGTTCACCAAGCCAAGAAACGATCTTAACTCAGTGACCTTCGTGGGTGGCTCCCACTTGAGAAAGGCTTTCTGTTGGAATCCCTTTATTAGAGGAATTATTTATGGATCCAATTATGCCCATGATTTTAGGATCTGATTAGGAGTTATTAGGAATATTTTTTCTCTTCTCTGTAATTATTCTGATTTGATTGTAATCCCAATTTATCGGGCTTACTTTGTAACAGTCTTGATTCAATCACATGTATTTATTCAGCTGCGCAAAGGAATAAAATAATGACAGAGTATTTTTCAGTCTCTTTCATGGTATCAGAGCTGACCGAAGGAGACGACGATGTCCGACTCTGCTGCAAGTGAACTGGAGTTGAGTCCTCGGCCGACGTCTGCAATCCCAACCATGGCGTCGGCAAGTGGGGATTCCTCCACTACCGTTGTTCCGCGTCTGCTGTCCACAGGCTTCGAGAGCTCAGCCATCGCTGTCGTTCCGGAGAAGCTTCTCGGGGATAATTACCGTGAATGGGCCCAGTCCGTCCGTCTTGCCCTTCAAGGCCGAGGCAAGCTCAGACACATCGCCGGTGACTCATCTCCTCCCTCTTCTGATCCGAACGCGCTGAAGTTGTGGCAAGCCGAGGATGCGTTGGTTTGTTCGTGGCTGGTAAACTCGATGGGCTCGTCTGTCCGAAGATATTTCATGTTCATGTCCTCTGCTCGTGAAATGTGGGATACCGTTCAAGAAGCTTACGGCGATGGTGGCAATGCATCCCATTTATTTGATCTCCGATCACGAGTTTGGGCATTAAAATAGGGAAACCTTCCATTAGGTGAGTATTACCTAGCTAAATGTACTCTTTGGCAGGAACTGGATCTTATCAATGATGATCACCCTTGCTGCCCATCTCACGCTGTGTCTCATGCCAAGAGGGTTGCCAAAGAACGACTGTTTGAGCTCCTTGCTGGTTTAAACGCCCCATTTGATGATGTCCGTGCCCGCATTCTAAGTCAGGACCCTCTTCCATCTGTCCGCGAGGCATTTGCTATTCTCCGGCATGAGGACTCCAGGAAGAAGGTCATGCTCCCACACAATCAGGTGCCTCCAACCCATCCTCCAGAAGTCTCTGCTCTTGCTGCCCGCTTCTCTGACTCTCGGCTCAACAAGAATCGCCCTACCTGTGATCACTGTAAAAAGGTGGGTCACACCAAAGACACTTGTTGGGATATTCATGGCAAGCCCCCCGATTGGAAGTCCAAGAAACACCGTGGACGTGGTTATATCGCTGAAACAGTGGCTGATCCTACTGCTGCCTCTTCTTCACCTCCTGCACAAGGTGATAAATTTGACAAAATTCTGGAATTACTCACTGCTTTAAAGCCACCCCCACGGGAACCTGTTGCTACAGTGGTGAATCGAGGTAACTTCTACACAGCTTTAACTTCCATTAAAGGTATGAGTATTGGCACTTGTTGGATTGTTGACTCCAGAGCATCCGATCACATGTCTGCTGATGTATCTCTATTTACCTCTTATTCACCTTCCACCACTCCACTAACTGTTAAGATTGCTGATGCCTCAAGATCTGTTGTTGCTGGTTCTGGAAGTATCAAAATCTCTTCCACTATTACTCTTAAAAATGTGTTGCATGTTCCAAAGTTAAAGTGCAACTTACTCTCTGTGAGTCAGTTAGCCCAAGATAAACGATGCCATGCTGATTTTTTTCCCACTCATTGTCTTTTCCAGGACCTCCTCACCGGGACGACGATTGGCGCTGCTAAGGAATTTGATGGGTTATATTACCTGGATGAAGGTGATTTCCAGCACGTTGGGTCTTGTTATAACATGTCTCGTTCTAGGATTAGTGACTTAGAATTATGGCATAAACGATTAGGTCATCCTAATCTTGAGTATTTGTCAAAATTGTTTCCTTCACTCGGTACGAATAAAGATTATTCCCAGTTTTCTTGTGTGACCTGTGAACTTGCTAAACACCATCGCTCTTCTTTTTCTAGCGTTCCTTATCGTGCATCTCAACCTTTCACAACAATACATAGTGATGTGTGGGGTCCCTCCCGTGTTCCCAATCGCACAAACTCTAGATGGTTTGTTACATTCATTGATGATCACACACGGGTGAGTTGGGTATTCTTGCTAAAAGACAAATCTGAGGTTGCTCAAACCTTCATTGACTTCTATAATATGATCTGCACACAATTCCAGACCCGTATCCGACTCTTGCACTCTGATAATGGAACTGAGTATCTCAATACCACTCTTTCCACCTTCCTTAAAGGCCATGGAATCATTCACAAAACCTCCTGCCCATATAGTCCCCAACAGAATGGCATAGCTGAGAGAAAAAATCGTCACATTCTAGATACTGCTAGAGCACTCCTATTCAGCTCTAATGTCCCTAAATATCATTGGGGAGATGCCATTTTAACTACTGTTTTTTTGATAAATCGAATGCCTAGCAAACCTCTCTCCTTCAAAACCCCCCTCCAAGTACTACATCATCATTATCATTTGCCATATCTTGAGAATACTCTTCCCCTAAAAGTTTTCGGTTGCACTACATACGTCCACCTTCACCATGCCACTAAACTAGATCCTCAGGCTGTCCGTTGCCTTTTCTTGGGGTACTCTGCCTCCCAAAAAGGCTATCGATGCTATGACCCTACCAGCAAACGGATGTTTACCTCTTGTGATGTTACTTTCCATGAAACTGTCCCTTTTTATCCTTCCTCTTCAATTCAGGGGGAGAATTGGAGTGAATTTCAGATTCTAAGTGACTCAGCACACTCAAACTCACTTGAACAACTTGAGCCAACTCAGTGACCTTCGTGGGTGGCTCCCACTTGAGAAAGGCTTTCACCTTGGCTAGATTCATGTGATGCTTGTCCTTGCCAATAATGTGTCCCAAGAATGGCACCTCTTCTTGGACGAAGGAACACTTTTCTTTCTTGACATAGAGTTTGTTGTTCTACCATTGTCGACGGTCCATCCAAGGTTATTCTACCGTTGCCACTCCACTCATGCAGGGTTGAATCCCGTATGCCAACATGCGTTCGAAGCTCTAAAGCAGGCTGTCACTGAAGAACTCGTATTGGCCCTTCCCACTCTCAACAAACCATTCGAGCTACACATTGTTGATTCTGACTTCATTGGTGGAGTCTTAATGTAGGAAGGACACACTGTTGCCTTTAAGAGTCGGAAGCTTAACGATATAAAGATGCAGTACACAGTACAACAAAAAGAGATGAACGCGGTAGTCTATTGTCCTCAAACATGCAGACATTACTTTCTCGGGAGCAAGTTCGTGATTAAGACAAACAATGTAGTCACCAGTTACTTCCAGTCTCAAAAGAAACTTACTCCCAAACAAGCTCGGTGGTAGGATTTCCTTGCAGAGTTTGTGTACAACATAGAGTACAAGCCAGGTAAGGCTAGCTTAGTAGCCGATGCTTTAAGTTGCAAGAGCACACTTGCCAGCATATACCATCCTCAAAGCAACTTAAGGGAGTCCATCAACGACCTTGTCGAGGAAGGTAAAACTCAAAGATTATGGGTTGAGGATGGCCTACTCCTCACGAAAGGCAAAATAGGCGTAAACACGTAGTTCACGAGGGTCAGTAATCAACAAGCATGGCTCGAAGCCACGAATAACAGGCATGAGTCAACACCCACGAGTAACAGGTGAGTTCGTAATTAACCATGGTGCATTAAGGACTAATAGTACTGCTGTTAGTAACCAGCGTTCTATACCCAATCCTCTTAAAAACATTCTCAAGCATGCATGAGATCAATTTCCGAATTATTCTTAATGATAAAACTATTTTGGAATCCTTTATAACGAGGATCCCAGCATGACCATTTGCAAGAAATATCTCAAATTTTCCTTTCAATTTCATACATGAACATTGAACATAAATAGAAATTGGGAAAGAATAAATAAATAACATTAATAAAATCCATAAATCTTACTCTTCGTAATATCAATGAGAAGATTAAATAATTCCAATAAACTTTCCTTACTTCAATCATGCTTAAAATGTGACAATTAAATCAAAATATAACAAACTTTATAAAATTCTAATGGGACACTATCCACTCACCTATCATGCTTTCAACATATAATTCCTTTCTTTCCTTCAACTTCTAATTCATCTTCTTCTTCCTTTCCTAACAATAATATATACAATATTTAATCAAGACCAACAATACTTCTAAATTTATAACCAGCTTCAAAAAAATCATAACTTATTCCATAAAACTCCGAATGCAGTGATTCAAGTGTCCATTTAAAGCTCACTACATCATCTTCCAAAGAAAATTACCATTTAAAAATTATTATCAACCCATATCCCAAAATTTGTGCTTCAAAGTTCTGATTATTTGTCAACTTTTCTATATTTCCAGATTTCTAACTCATATTTTGATAATCCATAACTTACAATTTACTTATCCAAAAATTGCATTCTAGGACTCCAATTAAAGCTTATCATGGGTGCTATTTTCTGGCCAGATTTCATGGTCAACAAAGACCATTTGACCAGTTTAAAACCTACTCAAAGTCAGCTGCTTCTTAAAAAAACTGTTTTCCCAGTTTTTTGAACCAAATTTGAAGAATTCATAACTTACAATCCACTTATCCAAATAATGTGTTTTATGATACAATCCACTTATCCAAATAATGTGTTTTATGACTTATTTTAAAGCTTGACATGTGTACTAAGTGCTCACCAAATTTCATAGGCAAAGAAAGTTGTTTGAAATGGAAATTCCCCTTCACAACATTACCACTAAATCTTGTAACTTTCCAGCTTCAAATTCTCAATCCATTACTTACTAATATTATCTTTAACATTTCATAGGATTTCAAAACTTTTAAAAATACAACTCCTTGGCTCCAATTAAATTTAAATTCGCAGAGTAACATATATATATTTAAATACACGCACATATGCAGTTTCATATATATATATATATATATATCTACCAGCATTTGCAATAACCACAACTATGAGGATTATTCTCAATCCCACAGTCCATGCATGTGTGTGTGTATCAAACCTGTGTTTTTACTTTAGTTTCTTCAAAACACAAGGTATTCCCTTTTGAACCCAAATGCCCTTGTTTCAGCTCTTCAGTGATCAAACAATCTATGACGTGAGTGTCCATTATTTCATCTTAAAACAATTTCCACACATCAATCTAACACCTTACCCCAATATCCCAATTATTTTAATCAAATTCGAAGGGAAGATGGTTCTGTTCTCCAGAACAGTAGCACGCAAATTTGAGCTTCAATAGAAAAAATCAAATAAACTAACATGTGTTGCTTGATTCCACTCACAAAAGTTTCAATCCTACTCCTTAATTAATTTAATCGGTAAAATCATCAAGTTACGTCTGATTTCTCAACTTTAATCTCCCCCAAATGAACCACAATGATAAAGATAGAAATATCTGAGGGTAGAGGAATGTTCGGGAGAATCACCTAAACCGGAATCTTTGCTTATATGTGCCAAAAATGTACTCCACCGGTGAGAACTGACTTTGCCGAACTACCGCTCGCTCTCCCTCTCTCACAACGCCCTCTGATGTCAAAGAAGCATCAGGAATAAATGAGAAAGAAGTAGGTCTCGGAGCTTTAAGTGGTGGGAGGGCGAAATGACATTTTTGCCCTTCCATACTTTTCCTTTCTACAAAATAGTCCCTCTTCCTCTTTTTTTTTTTCTCTCTGATTTTTTTTCTAGTTGTTACAATGTAAGCTAGACATAAAACACAATAATTCTGAGCAAGTTTGAGAGGAAGAGATGTAAAAAAATAGTGAATGCTTCAACACCAATGAGAGAGTGAAATATAGTAGGGTCAAAATCAATGTCATTGTAAATAATCACTATCTAAATTAGATTACTATTATACATTCACATTTCTTTCAATTATCTCTACTACCATTTGAAGCAAACTAATTACAAAGACTAGACTCAAAGCAAAATAATTCTGTTCAAGTTAATTAATGGCAGAAAGAGATATGAAAAATGGTGATAATGCTTCAGTAGTGCTAAAATGTCATTGGAAATAATCGAATTTAGATGTATTCGAGATCTTACACTCATTCTTACGTTGTATACTTTCATACGTTTTTCATGTATAATTGATTCTCGCGGTCTTTAGTCGTATCAAGACCCAATCAAAAATTACCTAAAACTAATGCAATATAATGCACTAACCCTAGGATCGTTCTCTTATC
>JANTPZ010040178.1:0-10792 GCA_025593235.1 Vachellia pachyceras | reverse complement strand
AAAGAAAAAATATAAAAGAGAAAGAAGGAAAAAGTAGGAAATAGGAAAGAGGAAAAAGATGAAAAGAAGGAAATAAAAAACCTATGTTTCAAAAGATAGGTTTCAAATCGAGATTTTGTAACCAAAATAGCTTTTCAAAAAAAATTTATACTCAAATAAAACTTAAATTTTAGGTTAAAATCTACGTTTGGAAATCATTTCATGCAACAAACCTAAGAAGTTAAGTATTTCAGAATTGCGCGTTTCATAGCATCAGACCATAGGATGCCTAGTTATTAATTTTTTTTATTACATGTAAATGTCACGTCATCTTCAATAATCTCAGGTAGCAATATGAATCAATAAGTTAACAGAAAAATTAGGGGTAAATGGGGAAGATACGACGGAAAATGTTCCAATATGAGCGTTGATCATGCAAAAGTTTTTTGTAAGCTATTTTAGGTTTGGAAGTTGTTGGAAGAAGGCAACTTTTCCCTTTCTTTAAATTGTCAAACGGTCAATATATAATAAAAATAAATTAGTTAATTTTAACAACTAAAATTAGTGTTTTAAACAATATGGGTAATATTGCCCATTTTAAAAACTTCCAAATTTGAGATGGTCTCCAACTTTTTGCACCGTAACACATTAATTCCAATCAAACTTTTAAAGTAATGATTATTTCACCTTAAAAGTCAATAGGGTGAATCAAACACAATCTTGCTATTTATCTTTTACTAGGAGCATATATACAGACAAAAGTGTGGTCCACTTTTTATATTTAATCAAATGGACAAGATTGAAAACCCACGATATCACGAATAATTAGTCAAGTCTCTCTTCTTTTGTCTTTGGTTATGAGAATCGAAGAGAAGAGGTGAATGGACATAGGAAAACCCATGATATCACGAATAACAATTAAGTTTCATTTCATAATTACCATTTAATATATAATACAGTCACCTGACAATTGACATAATTTTAAAATTATGTTTTATGTCAATTTAATTTAAGGAAATTGTTTGAAGGGAAAAAAACTCTAAGAAAACTTCCTAGATAAAGAAATTTTTTTGTTGTTCATACACTTCAGAAAATCCTCCCTCAAATTTTAAATCTGAAACATCTTTTGTAAGTTTTATATTTACGATGCAAGAAAGTAGATATATTTACAATCCATTTATTATAAATCCATAAACTAATGGAGGAGTTTATTTTTATGCTGTATATAATATTTCAATTATTTTAGTTTCCATATTTATAATTTTTCTCTAAATATTTGTATTATTCTGTATTATGCTAAATATAAGTATGTGTTCAACACTATAAATGCATAATACATTGCAATAATATTTATATCATATAATTTTATTTCATAAAATGTTTTAAAATGACTCATCCCTGTTTACCTTATTTTGATCAACTTTTTTATGTGCATTCTCAAGTAATTTTATTTAAGATATTATTAAGTATTAAATTAAGGGAGCTTCTTTACCGAAATTCAAATATTAGTTTTCTATATCTCTAAAACTCAATCTCAATTTATAGGACTTAGGGTCAAGCTCAAAAGCCGGGGTAATATTTTTTAATAACTTTTTTGATTTAAGTTTCAAATTATTTCAATACATATCCAAACTCCAATGTAGAAAAAAATGTTATAAAGGCCAATTTGTATAACACAAACCCTAACTTTAAAAGACAAAATATAAATTTCTAGAGTCCAAATCGCAAATACAAATTAATCTTTCTTAATCCTCATATTCATCATCCAAAAACAAAATATTTGACCATTTTGAAAGTAGACCTCCAAAATTATGTTAGCCAACTTGATTAAAAAAAACAGAGAGCTTTCAAGGCTAGTCAAGGCCAGGACTTTTTTTTTTGGTAGGGCTTATAAGCTTGACGAAGAAATCCCTTTTTCTGGAGCTATATAAAACGTGGTCCGGACCTATTATGAGTATTTTGTAGAAAAATAATTATGAAAAATCATTTGAAGTGATTCAGTTTTTTAAATGTATTAATTAATGAGAATGGTAGAATGGACAATCATGAGTCTAATAAAGAGGAATATAAGAATGATAATGAGAATATTGAACCATGAATTAGTATGGTAGAAGGGAGCATTGCCAGTAGCGGAGCCAGAACTTTATACCAATGGAGATAAGTTTTTTATTTTCAAGCCAAGCTTGCCGGTATGATTAATTTGAGTGGGTTCAAATCTTAAAAATCAGTAGATGGATAATAAAAATCCAATAGTTATTTACACAAATACCAAAAAGTAGAGCGGGGGCATCTGCTCACCTCAAATACAATTGCCTCCGCGCCTGAGCATTATACGTCAATACTCTCACGAATTGAAATTAGTTGATTGAAATTAGTTGATTACTTGAATACTTAGTAATCAGATTCATAAAAAGCATCATAAAAAGCAGTTGATTCATAAATAAAGAAAGAGGTAAAATAGAAGGGAGCGATTGGAGAGAGTTTTGAGGGAGGGTTAGAAAGTTGTAGGTGGGGAAGACAAGTAAATGGGTAGTTGGAGTTGATAATTAATAAGAACATTTGTATTCTATTAGAACGTAAAAAAGGGATAACTTATTTAATTAACGCATTTGGCATCCAATATTAATTATAGAAAGCACCTCCCCATATCAGAATCTCACCTTCAAATTTGTATAATCTTAGTTTAAAGAGAAAAGCAAAAAGGGGTGTGTGTGTGTGTGTGTTTTATAAAGCAAAACAACATATATATATATATATGATCCTATCATTCCCCTCTCAACTCAAACGTTTCCCACTTCGTCTTCCTCCTCCTCATTTTTTTTTTTTAACTTGAGATAACTTCCCTTTTGTTGCTCACAAGTTGGAGATATTCAATCCTCTCTTCCATTATCGTTTGTTCTCCTCTCCTCCCAGGTATGTAGTCTTTTTACATACACACATGCCTGCCCTCGCATAGTTTTAAGTATTATTTGTTAGTGGATACTTCTTTCTATCATAAATATATATAGCAACTGATCAAGGTCTCTCTCTCTCTCTGAATGTAAGATATTGATCCATTTTGTTTTCTGTATTCATTTTGTTTTCAAATGATCCTATTGATCTAAAATAAATGGGTTTACATTAAGAGGGTGGTTTTCAATGCAAATAACTAGAAGAGTATTACCAACGGCTGGTTGGATCAAGTGGCAAGCGGCTTATTCTAGCTTAAGCAAGGTCTCGAGTTCGAGTCCTGGTATATGCAGCAGCCACCGTTTGGAGACTCACCCACCATTTCTAGGTGCGCGACACGGGTCGGGTCTGGACTAATCGGAGCGAAGCTCCGATGAACCGAGCGGGAAAAAAAAACTAGAAGAGTATTTTAGGGAAATCAACACATCTTTTAAAAAAAATTGGTAGAAGGTACTTGTCTGTAAATTTTATTGTATCTATTTGGGAATGCTGTAAAGAAGTACTTTTACGCAAGTCGAGGTAAATATTTGAAAAAGATTACCTCGTTTTGCGGAAAAATACTGTTGAACGTGTGTTTGGCTTTTCCAAACGCTCCAACAAACATGCCCATTAACTATAGCTAGAAGGACTTGAGTTTGACATGTTTTTCATACATACAAAGTATCAATGCTTTAAAGGGTTTTATATATGTTTTAGGGTTTGAAGTTGTTCTAACTAATAAAATTTTTAAATATATATGTATTTTTATCAATTTTCTCTATCTTTAAGACTTTTACTAAGAGTTGACTTAAATAATTTTTTAATATGTCTAAATTACTTATTTAGATCCTAATATTCTATATCCAGGATTGGAGGGAATAAATTGATTGGTTAGTGTCCTCTTATTGGTTTCTTTTATAGCATAACTATTGTCAAACAAAAAAAAAATTCTTTAGGTGATTCTCTCCAACCAAATACAAGCCATTTTAATAATGGATTTAATAATTTTATGGTGGTATATGGTTTTATATATCCTATCTCTTTTTGTGATATATTACTATTATATTATATAGGCTTGTATTTCACGGCTTGATTAACAGTGACATGCTATGATTATATATTATTGGTATGATATTCTATCGAACTAGAGAAGATATTCCTTCTTTTTAAATGCTTCAAACGTGGAGGGGAAAGAACATTCACTTTTTAAAAGTTTATTAAAGGTAGTTCTGAAAAAAATAGTTAAATGAAAAATAAAAATTTGCTAACCCATAATTTTTTTTTAAAAAAAAACTAGCCCGAGGAGTAATGGGTCATAAATAGTTGTGATGATGAACTCATAAACACTTTTGGATCTTAAAAAAAGCCCATTACACCCACAATGAAAAAAAAACCCAGAATTATTGTTGATGTCTTCAGAAGTTGCACCAACGGAACGGACTAAGGAATTGCTTTAACAAGTTAACCCATCACTATCCATCCACGTTCAACTAGTAAAGGGATTAGATTAGTACTCTCACCTAAAAGGGAGAGGAATCGATCTTGGAGAGTGCCACTTTATTGTGGCTCCAGTCGTGACACTTGGAGAGGCATCATTATAACTTAGTGAAACTGGGTTGATCTACTTATGTGGTCCGAATAAAGGGTTTGCTTGGCTTACTCCAATACCTGCAGGAACAAACCCCAGTGGATCATAAGTTAGGTGCTCTACTCTTAGATAGTGGATGAGCTCAACCCCTTTCCTAAAATTTGGTTATAAAAAAAAAAAAAGTTAACCCATCACACAAATCAAAATTTGAATTCTAGTTTGATAGATACTTATAATTAGTTCCAAACAATCCTCCAATAGAATTACCTCTAAAAGAATGGTACATGTACTTAGAAAACGGGTTATATCAATAGGATTTGGATCAAGTGGAAGAAGAAAGTCAATAATAGGAGAATACCTATAACAAACCAAAAAAAAAAAGTTGTACTTTGTTCAAAACATCATAATTTTTATATTGTTTAGGAATATTAAACAAGGTGAATCATCTGTTCAGATTAGTTATTGTACTTTATTCCCTTTTAGAAAATCAGTAGAAAATTCTTGTTTAAAAATTTTATTAGTATGAAAGATTGAAGTTTGAGTTTCAATACTTTCTATACATAAAATTTTAAGCAGTACAAATAGTTTGTGTAAAAATATATCATATCTTTCTTATCAATAAAATTTTTAAACAATAACTTTTCATAAACACAAATCATATCCTTCATCTCATATTCCACGCAGTACAAATATTTTATTTAAGAGTAAGAATTTTTTCCTACAAAATAATTTCATAAATTCAAGGTCCTTAGCTATAAGTTGGTAGGAGGAAGAGTTTCTAATGGTTATACATAATTTTTTTCCTCTCAGAATCAATAAAGTTAAAAAGAAATCTATAAGCATATGTGTATACACACTTTACAATTCTATTTAATACACTGTTAAATATTACGTAGGTACTTCTTTTAATAAAAATTTGAATTAATAAATAAAAAACTTTATGATAAACATGGCTTTTTGGGAGTAGAGGAAAAGCCCAAAAGGCCCACCAAGAAAAAATGAAGGCTTTGGCCCAGAACAAAATGAAATCTTAATAATCCTTGCAAATATTATGCTGTGACATGCCATTTTATCTAAAAAAATTTGCAAGTGATGTTACTTTTTACGCAAACTATAATATTTTTTTACCATAAATTTTGAATAGACAGATAATTACTTTAATATTATTTTAAAAAAATTTAAGTTCTCACTAAAATGGATTGAATCTTCATCAAACATGACACGTTGGAAGCTGATCACACCTACAACTTGTGCAGTTTTCAATTTCATGTTCATTCATATTAATAATTCGATTATCATATTAAAACATATTATAACTTATAACTTCAAATTTTGTCAGCATTTATTTCTAAAAAATTAACATAAGAAAAAATAATCTACAAATCTTATAATTTCTTCGTATTTTTAATTAGAACCATATAATTTTTAAATTTTATCATATCCTTATAGTTTCAAGTACTTTTTTTATTATGTCTCTATGGTTTTTTTCATCATCGATCTGTCTTTATAGGTTCACTTAATTTTTAATTAGGCCTCTATATTTTTTTTTATCAGTCACCTTCAACTATATGTCTTAATTGAAAACAAAGCGAAATTATAAGGACATGATTAAAAGAAAGAAGTGTAATAATTAAAAATCATATGAAACTTTAAAAATCATATGAACCTCATTAAAGATGAGGTGAAATTATACATATTTACATATTAATTTTTTAATTAATACTACATTTTATTCTTATTATAAGAGTCATTGATATCTTTTAATATATTAAAAAACTAATTAACCGATATATATATAATTTATAAAAATTAATTTTTTAATTTATAAATTAATGTAAAATTTGTTGATATATATATATATAAATATTTCAGAATATATATTATAACTTAAGAATTTATTTAATTTTTTACTCTGCTTGAAAAAATCAATTACCTTCCGATATTAAAAATTATAAATCGCGGGTAATGTGGTGGGATAAATTTAGAATTAAAAAATGTTGAATCATTCCCTGTATATTACGACTTCCTCACGCGAACGCAAGGGGCTAGCATCTATCACGTCCCTGTAAATTTGGCAAAACAAAAAAAAATCACGTCCCTGTAAAGCTTTTTTCAACAGGAAAAAAAAATCTAAAAGGTTTTTGTGCATTTAAAATGAGAAGTTTAGATTAAAACACCTATAAAATTTTACCTATAATGCATCTAGTATCATATTTTTTATGTTAAAAAATACTCAAGCATTTAAAATAAAATTAAAATGTTTGAACAGTTCAATATAATTTAGTACAATTTTTTTTTTGTAATGAGGAACTCTACTTTTGCATGTACATATGCGTTTCCCTCGTATTTAATGATTTTATCCATTTTACTCACATTTTAAATATTTATATTTATTTTTCACCTCCAAGAAGTATATAGTATAGAAGTGCTTTTGGTAAAAAATCATATACACACACGTTTTCACTTAATTGTTGCCTTGTTGGTATCATTACTACGAAAATTGAGTTACGAAGATACCTACATCTATGTGCTTATTTAGAAAGCATATTGCAATCATGTTGTACACAAATTGAGATAAAATTTATCTTACATATTTATTTCAATATATAGAAAATCACTTTCCCAACGAATTTTCAAACGAGCACAGGCGTCATAATTTATCAATGATGTGATTTGATATATTTCTCATACATGGTCCCACACTCCCTAAAGTACATGTTTGGCCTTTTCAGATTAAGTTTTATTTTAGTCCCTAAGTTTATAGTTTGTTTTTTTAATGATGACTTTGTAGTTAAATTTAAAATTCATAGAATTAGAAAAACGCGTGGCGCACCCCTTTAAGATGCTTTACAACAAGGGTGGGTATTCTCTACTCTCGAACGTGACTCCTATGGATCGAACTCTCAACCCCTGGGGAAGTGACAGCCACACTGACCATTGCACTCAAATGCTCGTGGGTATCGGATTAGTCGATTGCCCTGAATTACCTGATTCGGTTGAAAGAAGGCCAGGGACTCAGGAAAAAACGCCAAATATCGAGGGGTTCCGAGTGTGGGTCAAATGGTTCACTTGCTTGTTGTTCACCAAAAATAAAATTCATAAGATTAAAATTAAGATAACATGTGAAAATGTAATTTTTATATGTTAAATCTAAAAAAAATACTATACTAAAGAATTAAAGCAATAAGAGTAATTGATTAAATGATTGAAAATACAATTTATAAATTTAAGAGGTTAAATTTAAATTTAATACGAACTTAAGTAATGATATATATTAGCCTAAATATAAAACTTAGGTTTAGTTAACTACAGTTCTTTTTGTGGGGCCAAAAGCCCAGTTGCTCCTTAATTATTGTTGATAACTCATAAATATAATGAAACACAACAATTTTTTAACACTAACTATATTCCTTTTGTTTCCATTAGCCAACTTTTATGATTGGAAAATAATAAAATATTGAATCAGAACTTGGAAAAGGAAACTCATAGTTCCGTTTGGGGACGAAAAGATGATGGAAGAATAATAGCTTTATTATAATTTATATGCAGTGAGAGTTACCCCCCAAGATTCCTATATATTATTCAACTCAAAATCTTTGTATAGTTTTTTTCTTAGTGAGATATTAAGAATTAAGAATTGTTGTGTCTAGTTTGGTACCCTTGTATTTATAGTATTTCGGATCCATAAATACCTTTTCTACTATCAAAATTAATATTTTTTTATTCATAATGTTTCAAGACTACAACAACACTTATCTAAAAATAAAATTTTATATATTGTTATAAATTTTTATACTATTTTTTTAAATACTTACTTAAATTTCAAAACTTTTATATCATTCGTTTTTTTTATAAAAGACAATATAAAAAAATTTGCTTAAATGTAACTCGAATCAAAATAACAATCTGTTCATGTTTGTGTTGTACTTTCTATTTCTAATTTTGGCTAAAATACACAAAACTCCTCTTTACTTTGGATCAGTTGCATAAAACATTATTGACCTTTACGAGTTTACATTAAGAACGATAATGTTTCATATTTTCTAGATCAACTTCCATATTATTAAAATCACCGTTAAAGTTAACGATTTTTGCCTAGTTATTAATATACACATTATCATTTAAAAATAACACTTGAAATTAAAGATATAATTTTAATTATTTTTAAATACTTAAAATACAAAATTACTATTTAAATTATTTATTTGACCTTTTTTGAAGTAAAAAGTATTAAAATATAAAATATTACCTATTGTCCATGGGTTTAACTAGTAAAGGAGTTGGACTAGTACTCTCATATAGAAGGAAAAGGATTCGATCCTAGGGAGTGCTACTTAGTTATGGCTCCAGTCGCGGTGTTTGGAGAGGTATCTCCGCTACTTAATGAAGCTGGGTTGACCTATCTGTATTTTTAGACCAAAAGGCTTACTTGGCTTACTCCAATATCCACAGGGATAACTTCTAGTGGATTATGGCTTAGGTGCCCTACCATTAAATTGTGGGTGAGCCCGACCCTTTTCTAAAATTCTGTATCAAAAAATATAAAATACTTGAAAAAGTATTTAAAATATTTACTCGAGCATTTATTTTTTAAATAAAAAGTATAGTATACTTAAGCACATTTTAACTAACTACCAAGCGTTGGAGTGCAGTGGTCAATGCGATTGTCACTTTCCTAAGGATTGAGAGTTCGATCCCTTAAAGCCACGCTCGAGGGTAGAGGATACCCATCCTTGGTGGAAAGCACCTCAAAAGGGGTACGCCACGTGTATTCTTCGCTCCGGATTAGTCAGTTGCCCCGGGTTACCTAGTCCAGTTGTAAGAAGACCAAGGACTCAGAAAAAGGTTCCAGATACCGGGGGGTTCCCGGTGTAGTCAAAAGGTCCACTTGCCTATTGTTAACAAAAAAAGGCACATTTTAACTGTAGGCATGCTATATTTATAGCTAAAATGCTGGTTGTTATTTTTAAAATGAAATGGTATATAATAAAAATTAAAAAAAAATCCGATATGGTGATAAAATATTATGATCTTTAATTTAAATTTTTAAATATTAGGGATGTCATTATCATGGGACTCAAAATGCAACAAGGTTTTATGTATTTTAAGTTAATTTGTACATAAAGAAGTACACTTTGCATATATTAAGTATAATGAAATAGAATAATATATTTGATTCCATAGACTTATACTGGATTCCTTACCTATTTTATCCTCTTGCAGAAGCATTTTATGATCGATGGTGTGAAACCCAAGTGGCCATACATACGCGCGCGAGCGCGAGTGGGTACGATTTTTGACTGAAGATTCGGATTCTTCATTCATTCATTCATTCACCAAATCAAAGAGGAGAGAGACGAGGGAATCGAGATTCCCCCCAAGCAGGGGAATTTTGATTCCGCCTAAGGTACGCTGTATTCTTCAAGTAACTGACGTCATATATGCCTTGTCCCCCAACACTGAAATTCCTAGACTTTATTTTAATATATTTGGACTGCTAGTGCCATTTGCTTTACCATTCTTAGTTGCTCCATTTAAAAAAAAAAATTACAATGTATGATATATATATAGGTACTTCTAATTACCTTACTGAAAAAAGTAGTTCAATAATTAAAAAGGCTTTCAAATAAAATAATTGTTCAAGTTTAATCCTATTTAAAAGCATAATTTATAAAGTCCCAAAAACAATTGAAACTCACCTGATTTTGGGAAAAAAGTTAACTAATTTAAATAATTTTAAAAAAATTAGATAAATTATTTAATTATAATAAATATGATTTGAATTTCTTAAAAACGTAAAAACATACAAACATATATATATATATAATGTTAGATTATATATTCATTTGTTAGTTAGATGATATGCATAAATATATATATATATATTATTTATATATCTTAAGAGAAGAAAGAAGTAATCTACTTCCCGCCCTCTGGCTACGTGGTGTTTGCATAAGCTTTTCTATACTTTAAAAATATATTTAACGGTGTTTGATATAATCTCCTTCCTATTTCTTAATTTGTATGGAAGCAATTCTCCACCATCTTTTTAAACGAATCCTAAATAATTAATGCCTCGTTTGGTACAGTGGAATTGGTTTTGATGGAAATGGAAATGGATATGGATATGGAAATGGAGATGGAAATGGAGATGGAAATGGAGTTTAAAAGTGCGTTTGGTATATCATGGAAATGGAACCCAATTTTTATATAAAAAGACAGAAATACCCCTTATATTTAAAAATTAAAAATTCAAACCAGTAAAAAAAACGATCGCCTTCGTCTTCGCTCATCTTC
>JANTPZ010040175.1:0-12101 GCA_025593235.1 Vachellia pachyceras | reverse complement strand
TAAAGTTTGCAAATTTTGGATGTGTAGGTTAAGAGATATGATTTTTCAAAGTTAAGGGAAAAACTGGAAAACTGACAGTGACCATTTTGGACATTGCCACGGTTTTTGAATAAACTGATTCAAATGGGCAAGAACTGGAACCAATGAGTATTTTTCCCCTATAGATCACTTAATAAGCTAAATTTAGAAATTTGAACCACTCCATTCCTAGTTTTATAGAATTAATTATGAATTTTCAAAGTTAGACCAGAAATCTGGAAAATGGGCTAGTGAACAGTAACAACGTTTTTAAGAAAAAGAAAAATTTTCAAATTCACTAAAAAGACCAAATTGAGTTATCCAAGGCCCAAGAGTGGTTCAAAAGTGATCAAATAAGTAAATATAGGGGGAAAATAGGAGGTGTTACACATAACCTCAAACCATTGCAATTCTCTTTGTATCTGCAATGTCGGTCCATATATGCGGTTAAGAAGGGGAGAAGGAGCTCCTCTTGCTTCGGCATGTAGCAAGCTATTCCCATTTTTATCTCTGCTTGAAGCAACAACGTCCTTGAAGCGAAGGCCATGGATGAGATTGAAAATCTTAGCTTGTCGATGCCTAATGACATGGTAGAAAATGTTCCGGTATGAGTTGTCCCCAATGAGCAAGATTTCTGGATTTGCTTTTGATATTTGAACCACAAACTCAACATTCCCTTCTTTGGCTGCACGACATAACGCATCTGCAAAAGTGCTCATTTGATCTTTTTTTTTTTTTTTTGCATTCTTACAAGCAAGCTGAACAATTTCATATGCTTGTTCTTGCAGTAATTTCAACTCTTTTATTTTCTTGATTCCTAGAATCACATGTAACACGACTTTTTGGTTAGCTGAGTCTATGAGAATCAATATCACTATATAAAAAATGATATACTCTCTCTGGTGCTTAATATAAGATATACTTTAATAAAGAAATTAAACCACAAAGAAAATAAGGATCAAAATGAGCATTAGTTAGCAGATACGCCTACCTATAAAATTATAGGCAGCGGAGATGAGCCATTGAAGCAAACATTGTCCTGCTGCAACTTTAAAAGAAAAATGTGGGGAAATAGGAAGAAAGAAAAGCTCAGCTTACAGAAAGGAAATGGTTCAAACAAAGTTTTTGCTTCATGTCTTTTTCTTTAAGAATGTTTAATTAATTAAAGATAAAGAAACCTCGAATGCCAAAACAACAAGAAAGACACAATAAATTATATTCTACCCGTCCTCGTAAGTTTTCCTTGTGCTCTTTCCCTTCTGCCTTCATGTTGTTGGATTGGTAAAAGAGCAGTTTCAAGACTTGGGGTTGAATCTGTAGTTGAATCTACAACAAACAAACGTATGCAAGAGTAAATTTAATTCAATAAATAAAGGGAACTAAATTTAAATATACAAGAGGAATCAAACAAGAAAACAAAAATATATTCATATATAGTCTATATATGAATATTTTCCAATATTATCTAACGCATATTATTTTAGGTAAATTAATTAATTATTAATTAGTAGATCTATTGTTCAGGGGCGAAACTTTATCTTCTATTAGTTTTTATACAATCAGCAATTTTGTGGATATATATCTAGAATACTTGGGCCATATAATGGTGCACCCTAGAATAGAAACACATTAAAAGAGAGCATAAGATATAAACCAATGAAAAAAGAGCAAATCTAATAATATAGTGAGAAAGAAAAAAATATTAGAAATATTTTAGTGACACTGACTGCCATAGATCCATCGTTTCCAGAAGACAAGTTCACTTGGGCTAGGAATTGTAGAATTCATGGTTGCGATGGCATAAATTGGCTTCCAATCCTTGTCATCAGACGCGAAAAGCAATTCTTGGCAATGACCAAGCAAGTGGCGAACAATATCTCGGTATCATATTCACACAAATATCGACAGTTATTGCCAAAAACCTCTTACTAAAATTCATATTTTCTAATAAATTTTGTTGGCCCTTACGTACCAAGACATTGTGTTTGGAAACAGCAACGAAGAAGAGTAGGACCAAGAGGGCGATCATTGTTCGGTTTGAGGCATTCCGATTGAGTTTTATAGTAAAGATGACGTCCCATTTCATGATGACCACTGTGAAAAGCCACTGTAGTAGGAGGTTCGTTGAAGTTTGGAATGGCAAGTAGGTTGGAATTCTTGTCCACTAGACAGTCGGCAACTTGAATGCTTCCAGTGACTGTAGCAATTAAGAGGGGCGTATTGCCAAAATCATCAACAGGTTCTAAAAACTCTGGATCTGCTAATCTTTTCACCAACTCCTCCATTATCCTGACCTGCCCAAACAAGGCAGCCACATGAAATGGTGTTTTGCCTGAAGCTGTAATTTTTGAAGTTAAGGCGTTTGGTTGTTTCTCTATCAATGTTTTTGCACTTTCCCAATTGTTATCGCATATAGTTTTATACAATGCATCCTCCTCTACAATATCCCCCTCAACTGGGCGTCCTTCTTCCTCATCCGTACTTGTCGTTGCCCGGCCTTCTTCCTCAGCCGCTTGTCTTTCTCCCTTAGCCCTGGATGCCCATGCGGCTGCATTAAACATGGATCTCACTACCAAAAAAAAAAAAAAAGGAATTTTAGTGACAACTTTCAACGGAGACTTAAATATGACATTTTCAGCGGCGTTTTATTTTTCTTACTGCCGCTAAAGGCAAAATTTTCAGTAGCGACAAAAAAAGTGACTTTTTTCATATTTTAATTATTTTTACAAGTTTGGGGTTTGTTTGTTCAAGTTACAAAAGAAGTGTTTTTTTATGAACCATAGCTTAAAAGAATTATGGTTGAGCTAAGCGGCCATCAATCTTTATATACATATATGCACAGTTCCCATGAAAAACAAAATGAATGAATAAATAAAAGTAAAAAGAAGAATAAAGCTTTTCTAACTTGTCCAAAATTCTTGACATGACTCAGCTTAAACACTAAATCTATATTATGATCAATTAATTATTTGTATATCATGGACATTCACAGCTGACAACTGAAAGTCTCAATAATATCAAGATTGAGTTTTGTAACCCAAATTTTTTTTAATAAAAAAGGTTTTGTATAGAATGATCTGACTTGGCCGCAACTTTATCTGCCCTCGCCGTGGTGGCAGCACCCTAGCCCCGGGTGGTGGAACGAATACAGGCATTTTAGCTGCTGGGTGTGGATGGTATACTCAATCCCTACAACATTATTTTGCAACCATGAAACATAAATTGGAACAAATGAATCCCACAAATATCAATACACATATATATATATATATATATACGCCATAAAAAATGCTTATATATATATTGCATTAATTAAAATGGAAATAAGAATTAGATGCACTTACCAACTCGACCTTTGATCTGCTTCACTGATCAGCCCTCAGAGAACCTATGTATACAACTGACTCCATCACACCAGCAAAACGTATAAAGGCTGCGTTTGGTATTTTGTTAGGAATGCCGTTTTGGCTCCCAAAATCCATTCTCACACAAGCTGAGACAAAATTCCTCTCACATAAAGTACCTCAGAATCTGTATCCATTTTCTCAACGGGTTTCTAAACGAAGCCAAATATATTGCAGAAATGGAATATGTGGTTTGCTTGAGTTATTATTGTCTAAACAAATCATCTCAATCCCTTTTTCTTTCTGGAACAACTAAATAAGAACTCTTTAAATGGGACCCACACTAATAAAATAATCAGAGAGAAGAAAAGACAGAAAAGAAAGAAAGGGGGAAGGTTTCCAAATGTATTCCGCGGTAACGCTGTTAAAGATTCTCACTTTAGATTTTGTAGTAGTCTTTAGAGCAAGCTGTCTCATTTTAATTTGTTATTATCAACCCTTTAGGCATATAAGACAAAATGAATTATTTAGTAATTATGGGTCTACAAGAGTAAAGTAGACACCTATCGGCATGTAGCTTTCCGCTCTAAATCAGGTCATTAGATATATCAATGTTAATATCATCATTTGATAGAAGACTAGTTACCAAAATTTTCTAATAAAATAAACTGAAAGAAGAAAAGACAGAAAAGAAAGAAAGAGGGGGAAGAAGTTTCCAAATATATTCCGCGGTAACGCTGTTAAACATATCACTTTAGATTTTGTGGTAGCCTTTAGAGCAAGCTGTCTCTTTTTAATTTGTTATTATCAACCCTTTTAAGCATATAAGACAAAATGAATTATTTAGTAATTATGGGTCTACAAATGTAAAGTAGACACCTATCGGCATGTAGCTTTCCCAACAACCCTAAATCAGGTCATTAGATATCTATATAACTTTAAGTATTGAATAAACTGTATCAATATAAGTATGGGCTCGTTTAAATGATATATTTTTTGTAAAGCACTTCAAAAGCTTTTAAAACAAATTTTGATCATCTCAATAAATTTTTAATAATTAATTATGATTTTTAAAGTTGAATCACATAACTTAAAATATCAAATAAATAGTAACTTAATGATAGAAATGCAAATTTTAGCTTATAGACTTCAGTTAAAGATTGGAAAAATTAATCTCTAAATCATTATAGTTTCACCATTTTTTGTTCAGGTACTTGTAATTTTTTCTTTTTATTAGGTTCTTTTACATTCAGATATTTTGGATTAGGTCCCTCTATTTATTTCTTTTTATCATATCCTTATAGTTTCATCTAATTTTTAATTAGGTCTTCTCTATAAGTTTGTAAATTTTATTCGTTAAAATTAATTTCAATTTTAAATTAATATTATATAATTTCACAAAAAATTAATATAATCATCTTGTAATTAATAATTAATTATTATTAAATATAAATTAGATATAATTATATTCCATTTTTGGAAAATTTTATCAACATAATTCAAATTTTATAATTATAAAAATTAGATTTGAAAATAAACAATATCTATGTTTAAATAAAAATTGTAAAATGATATTAACGTAAGATAATTTATTATTTATAGAGTATTAATATTCATAAAATAAAAGGGGAAACTATGGCTAATTAAAAATTATATAAAATTATAAAGACCTCATAAAAAAATTACAGGGACCTAATTAAAAATCATTTGAAACCCTCAGATTAATTAATCATTTGAAACCATAGTGCTTTCTGAATTGACTAAGACGATGGCATAGACGCTAATGTAACTTGTGTTGCCCCTGCCCTATCCGTCTCATCCATTTCTTTGGTTTCTTCATTGTTGGTGGTTTTGCCTCTTAGCTAACAATCTATAGATTAGGGGTATTGTTGTTCTAAATTAGTCATGAAATGGAAGGAGACAGAGGATGTTGAGGATGACTCGTCCGTCATTACGAAAATCAATGCATTCAAATCCTCTGATAATATTTATTGGCCACGACTAAATCAAAGAAAATGAGAGAGCTGCGGAGATTGTTTGCTAAACAAACAACATTGGCTTACTCAAGAGTCGTAACATTTTTACACCATTTTTTTGTCTGACATGTTTGCTAAATGGTTCATGTGCCGGTTTGGCTCGGCGTTTGTAGGGTCCAAATGTATGTTCAACAGTGTTTTTCCGTAAAATGAGTTAATCTCTTTCATATATTTGCCTTAACTCATATAAAAGTTCTTCTTTACCACATTCCCAGACGAGGCCAACATTAGTTAGCTTAATAGCCTTGATATTTTTGCACCATTTTTGAAAACTTCACAAGTACTTTTACATTCAAGCTAGGACGAAATATTTCATTCGCAGCATTGCATCCCAACCCATCAAATGTAGCATCTTAATTTTTTCTTTTAGGTGATAATTTAGCATCTTAATTTTATCGCCAATTTATATATGGAATCGAATCATGGATATTATAACAGTGATATTATTTTCTAAAAAGGTTGACTTAAATGAGTTTTTGGTCACACCGGTTTCGTTTAAAACTTACAAATTATAATTTCCAATGAAAACAACTTGATAATTCAGTATTTTTTTAATAAGATTTTTTGTGAGTTTTCTTTTTTGATAAGAAAAAAATTAGTCGTTTTCATACGTAGTAATCTTGATTCTTGAATGAATATATAGGTTTGATATTTAAATATAATTAAATATTAAATAATCAAACACTCATGAAATTCAGCGATATAAATTTTCTCCATAAAAGCAACAATCGGATTTGATTGAATATTTTTTCCCGATTAGGAATAAAATCAAAACAAGATACCCAGCCCTGCGACACAGCGCAAAGAATACAGAAGCAAACAAATTAATCATGCAAATTAAATGATGAATATTGAAAACGGAAACAATGACAGTTGAATTTCAGAACATTACTATAACCAATCAAATTTTCTAATTTTATTTCACAGTGAAACATTCAATCAATACAATAATTAAAGGGCCCAAATGCACTTTTTTATTCTTTAATTTCACGTAAGATTTCATTTTGGTTCTTTAGTTTTACAAAACGTTTTTCTAATCCTCTGATTCTAACATCGTTAGTTTATTAATTAAAATGCTTAAACCGTACCTTTTAACATTCATTTCATATATAAGTAGGCCAACTTGGTGAATAAAATCTCATTCATCATAGGTTTGTGCTGTTTATTTTCCAGAGAGAAATCATTCCAATGACGACGATGGAAATGCTTCATGGTGAAATAGTCTCTCCTTTTGTGTTCATACTATTACTAAAATTTGGCCAATGCTCCCTCTGGCTTGGCATCGCAGAAGATTGTGGAGGAAAGGCAATTGCAAATACAATCACTGTTGGTCAATCAGGTCAGTTCAAAACAGCTCAAGCAGCAATAGATTCAATAAAAAACAACAATGCTCGGTGGGTGAAAATACACATATCTGCAGGCAAATGCAAGTACGTTAAAATATGCTTAAACACAAACCCCCACACACACACAATATTATATTATATTGCTTATCCCTTTTATGTTTGGTTGTTTACATAAATTCTTTTCTACAACCAAAATGATGGAGGGAGGACATGTGGCATGAATCATAAGTCTTTCAAAATTTTCAATGTTCTCTTAGTATTATACATGTTATGTACATTTCTGAGATATGGATCCTCTCTGAATCATTTTCTCCTTTTTTGTTATCGGCCGAAGAAGGGATTCTGAGAGGAAAAGGAGAAAGGGGATTCTAAGAGGATCCCGATCATTCTACCGCCAAAATAGGTATATTCATATTCTCATTATAGATAGAAACAAAAGGCGAAATTTTTTTGTTGGGCAGAGAGAAGGTGGAGATTCCAAGAGACAAACCCTGTATCATTTTGGAATGTGAAGGCAGAGGGGTTACTACAATTATGTACAGTGATCACCAACAAACAGATACTAGCGCCACCTTCTCTTCCTTTCCAAACAATATTGTTGTGTCAGCAATCAGCTTCAAGGTTAGTACAAGAAACAATAGATATATATTTTATATACACTAACTGGGAGTAATAGTAAAAAAATTGTTAAATTTTAAGATAAAGTTAATGAGGTTTTAAGGTTTTTCTCATTTATGGTGAAATGTGTTGAAAGAGTTCTTTTAGAAATTTTCTTGGGATGTCTAATCTTGCTTATTCTTTTTAATTTTTCTCTCCTTTTTTATTGAAAATAAATTTCATTCAAAAGACGGTGCATGCCCTTGACCCTAATTAGCCGTATGATTAGTAAGAGATTTCTTGCTCTGTTTTTTTTTTTGGGTGATCTTTATTGACGATGACATGATATATATCTCATAGTAAGAGCAAACTTTTCAATGTACATTTTTAAAATAAAAAACCTTTAGAATTTGAATGCCATCCTATTTTTTGTTATAAATAAATATATATTCTGGACATAACTCCATCTATATATAGGATTAAACTTGATTACAAAAAATCATGACATAAATAGAAATATTAAGATTCGTCTAAAATAATTATTATGGGTGTGCAGAACTCGTATAATATCCCAAATGGATCAGAATTGGAACAAAATCAAATGATAAGTGGAAAAGCAGGGATAGCACCAGCGGTGGCAGCTAGACTATATGGCGACAAATCTGCATTTGTGGATTGTGGCTTCTTAGGTTTTCAAGATACACTTTGGGATGTTCAAGGTCGTCATTACTATAAAAATTGCTGTGGACTTCATCTTTGGCAACGGTCAATCCTATTTCGAGGTATTTATGCTCTCATCTAAATCAAAGAAAGATTTTTAGACCAACATAAAGCTGCCAGTTGATATCGTAAGCGGTCTCATTCCTATAGGTTGAAGAACACGAGTAGGATTATGTTATAATTCATTGTATTTAATTAACAATATTTTTAAGAATATATAAAGCTTCAAATGACAGATTTCCATGTAAGGATTAAAATGTTTCCAAGTTGGATTAAAATAATGCTACTCAACATGTTCTAATTCGCCATTGCACAAGTGACTAGGCTGCATCCATTCCAATAGATAAAGAAAAAGAAACAAAAAAAAAATCTCATCATAAATAAGAGTCTGTTTAATACGAGATAGGGGGGAGGACATGAGTGAAAAGAAATTTTTTTTAGTTGGATTTTTAAAAAAGTGGAGAAGTGGGATTCTAAACTCTTAAATCTTAATTGACTTTTCTTATTTTTTTTTATTGTAAGCCCCATCTTTATTAAAATTCCATAATCTTATTTCTTCAATTTTTTTAAATTCAACTCATAAAAATTTCCCTCATAAAGTAAAATGACATCACATATAGATTAATTTATCTAATATACAAAAAAAGAAAGATAAAGAAAGAAATAAACAAATAGGTCATGTTTTTTCTATTCCGGAAAAAAAAAAGCATCAAGTTATCGGACAGCATCCATTCCTAGAAGAAGACGAACCAATTGTCAATTGATAATAATATTCCCACCATTACCTTTCTTTATTCCAAAATGCTCATTTTCCAAATCAAAAACTCCATCATCGACCTTTTTATAAACACTCTTAGCCGCTTCTTCAAATGCCTCATCAACATTCTGAGCCATTTTAGCTGAAGCTCTAAATCAAACACTTTTTTAGACCAACATAAAGCTGTCATTTGAAGCGGTCTCATTCCCATAGGTTGAAGAACACGAATAGGACTATGTTATAATTCATTGCATTTAATTATAAACTAAATAATCATAACTTTCTCGATTGATTTGTGTAAATCGTCATTGATAGATGCCTTATAATAGTAAATAATATTGGAGGGATACGGAGTATACATGGCATCTTAAAGTCCTTTTCTGTTTCTTAATATAATATCCATTTAACTAATTTGAGTGGATTTATGAAGCCACTTAAATTAGTTAATTGTTAAAAACATGTTTCAATTTTGATAAAGCACCTTAAATCATTTGCATTGAGACCAATCCTTGATGAAAATTCCCTTGACTTGTACAATTAATAAGGATATCTAAGGAAAAAAAGAGGATAAATATGGTATGGACAAAGTCGATTAAAATATTATAGTTAAAATCAGATTTAACCTCCAACTAGTTTTTAAATTAAGGACAAATGAGAGTTTACTACATATAATGTTTAATTAATGATATATACAAATATATATAGGACTGAGTGATACGACTGTCTTTTGGGATTGTTACATGAAGTAAATATGCATATTTTATTAAAAATCTAGGTTATTTTGCCTCTCAAAAAACCAAAGCCTATAGTTTAAGACTTAAACTATACGGACCAAAATTAAAATGATAACAAACTATAAAATACCAAACATTACATCAACCCTTTAATTAATGATTTATATAAGTATAGCATTGAGTGATACGACTATCTTTTGGCTCATCTAGAATTGTTACAAGAAGTAAATTTGCATATTTTAATAAAATCTATGTTATTTGGCCTCTGGAAGGACCAAAAACTACAGGTCAAAGCTATACGAATTAAAATTAAAATGAGAGTAAAATATGAAGATCAAATATTGTATTAATCCTTTAATGGATCAATGATATATATATATATATAGCATTATCGAGTGAGTGTGTTTTTGCACATCTAGAATTGTTATATGAACGTGACTTTAAGTATGTAATATCCCAAATTTCATAAATGGAAATAAAGGCCAAACTGATGAATTACAAAATGATTTAAGGCCCCATAGATAAGAAAAATAGAAAGGAAAATGCCTATAGACAAGAAAGGATGATCGACTAAGTCCTTAATCTTCAAAATTCTAAGTAAAAATGACCAAAGGGCAAAATGGTCATTTTGCACAAATGACAAAGGTAAAATGGTCATTTTGATTAGAAAGGGCCAGGGCACAAAATGTCATCAAATAATAAGGACATTTTGGTAATTTAGTCAAAAGTCAACAAAAGCTAAAGTTGACCAAAAAGTCAAAGTCAACCCAAAAGTTAAAGTTGAACCGAAAAATGTCAAAGTCAACCAAGGTTAAAGTTGGAATTAAGAAAGAGTAGAAAAAGTGATGGCATTTTGGTAATAATGGCAAAAGTAGAAAAGGTAGTGGCATTTTGGTAAATAAGTGGAAAGTAAGTTAAGTAATGGCATTTTCGTAATTAAAGGATTTCGGAGTTAAGGTCGACCGAGAACTAATTATTTGAGGTAGCAGGAGTTCTCAAATACCGGAGACTCGAACTGAGAAAAGTTTAGTTGGGTCATAAAGTAATTAATAAAATTATTACCCGGTGTCCGTTGCGGGCAGTTTTAAAGTACGGAAAACAACAGTGCCCGAAAGCCCTGAAAAGTATTTTCTTAGAAAAAAAATTACGGAAAATCCGGGAAGAATTTGGAGGAATGGAAAAGGGCTGAAGTATCAAGGAAAATATAGAATTTTTTCATGCCCTTAAGTCAAATTGTCGCCAGATGCACATTTTACGGTGTGCACGCAAATCGAGGAATCCTAACGAGTTACGAAGGAAACTCGGAGATGCTATGTGCTAGGACATGACACCACTTGGGCAAGGAGGCCTAGGGAATGGTGCCACTGAAATAATCATATTTTTATCAAGTGAATTTACAGTATTTTTGGGGATTTTAGTGCTATTATTTGGCTTTTATTGAATTTAATTGCATTAATTATGATTAATGGTTATTATATAAAATAAAAGTCAATTAAGATAATTGTGGAAGAAATTGACATTAAAAGATAAATTTGAATTAATATATCTATCAATATAATCTTAGAAGATTTTGAATTCAAATTAGTAAATCTTGATTTTGAATTTAAATTAGGAAATCTAAGATTCTGAGTTTAAAATTTAAATCAAGGATCACAACAAATCCATTTATTTAATATAATATAATATAATATATTTTTATATAATATTATATTAAATATATTATATTATATTATTAGTTGATTATTATTATTTTGCTTGGCAGGAATTCACGAGAAGGAATCATAAAGAAAAAAAGAGAAGAAGACGCAAGCATTCTGAGGACACACACGAAGCAACACACATTCATTATTTAATCTTCCATTCATCCATTGGGCCCACAAACCAAAAAAAATCCATAGGCCCAAACACTTGACCTAAAAACCACAAGCACTATTAATCAACACACACACAACATTCCAGAGACCAAGAAGCGGCGGACGGAATAAGCACAATTAATTCATCATCCAGTTCTTTATTCCATTCAACCAGCAGCACGGCGAATTCATTCCAGCAGCGACATACACGAAGCGGCACACACACATAATCAATTCCATCATTCCAGCGACATACACGAAGTGGCGCACAGGGAGAATTCGATCCAAGAATTCCAAGCATTCCAAGCGACGACGCACAAATTCCATCACAGCCACTATCCTCATTCCTTCATCCACCAATAACCACTTCTAATGGCAGCAGCGTTTGAATGTCTAGAATTCTCGATGGCAATTCTTGGCTAGTTCTTTAATTCTCTGATTCAATAACAATGGCAGGAGCTTGATTCTTCAAAGGGGAGTTTTAATTACTTTAATTTCCTGTCCAATAATTGTTTAACAATTCCTAGGTCTTAGAATAGTTTTTCTAATTATTGGAACAATTTCTATTGTTTGATAGGATTTATTTTGGAGATTATTGTGACTGAATTATTGTTTAGCAATTGATATTGGGCTAATTTAACTTTGATTTCAATTATAATATTCTGGTATGACGTTTATATTGATTTTAGAGTTAAT
>JANTPZ010040173.1:0-12323 GCA_025593235.1 Vachellia pachyceras | reverse complement strand
TGTATAAGGGAACCCTATCCAGTGGTGTTGAGATTGCTGTTGCATCAACTATGATTGTTTCGGCCCAAGACTAGTCAAGAAGTATGGAGCTTACCTATCGAAAAAAGGGTTTGTTTCTTTTGAAGTCAATGGAAAGGAAGATTCAATAATGACTCCTAATTTAATTGATAACATAGATCTCAAACCTCAATCTCCTCTGCTGCTAATTTTCTCTTTGTATGATGCAGATTGACATTATATCTCGGGTAAATCATAAGAACTTTATCAATCTTATTGGCTACTGTGAGGAGCAAGAGCCATTTACTAGAATGATAGTGACTGAGTATGCTCCAAATGGATCCCTATTTGAGCATTTGCATGGTAATATTCTTTTTAGTGATTTTTGTGTTATAGAGCAAGTCTGAGTATATTTAGTATTTATATATATTTTTTTACTGAATGACCAAATTCTGTGGGCTATTAAAAAATTAGTCGAGGGGCTTGAACACCTTGATTGGAACGTGAGGATGAGGGTCATTATGGATGTGGCTTATTGTCTTCAACACATGCACTATGATCTGAATCCACCAGTAACTCATTGCAACCTCGATTCGCATTCAATCTTGTTAACAGATGATTTTGTTGCGAAGGTACACTCGTTTATGCCTATCCTCTTATTTTTAGAGACGTGCTCTCTCACCTTGAGAAGTTTAAATTTCATAGCTCTTTCTTCTATTTTGAAAATAAGTGCTTCTTTCCTTAAGATTAAAAGTTATTACATTTATCTATCCTATATAATTGCACTTCCTTTGACCAAAATATTTCTATATCTATTATTTATATGATATAACAAGTACTATAAAATATATATTGGACGGCTATAAAACATTCAGATTTCTCGACTTGACAGATAATACATTTGTTCTTCAAAGTACTTTGGTCCTATTTTAGTTGTAAGGGATAATTGTATATTCCAACACGAAAGGGAGAGTAATTTAGGAACTCTATTTGGAAAGGGAGAGTAATTTACCTTTTGTTGATTAACTTTCATTACTTGTTGAATCTTAAGTAATTGTGTATTTATATTAGATTTTCCCTTAGATTGTACAGGTCATGTTTACCTTATCAATTTCAAAGAATTCTGAAACGCCAGTCGATGCTGATCCTGAAACCAACGTGTATTGCTTTGGAAAATTGCTATTCGAAATCATTTCTGGGAAATTACCAGACTCTGAAGAACAAGAGCTTGAGAAATTGGTAAGCTTCAAATACGTCAACGGATCCTTTTCCTTTTCCTTCCCGTTGTTAGATCTACATGCTAGTTTAAATCTGAACCTGCCTTTATCATGATCTCTGCAATTACATAATTCTGGTTAATAACCCCATAGGCTGGTGAATTTTCAAATGGTAAGAGAAGCATCAGTTGTATGATCGACCCTTCCCTTGAATCCTCCAAATAGAAAGAACTCGATGTGGTTTGTGAGGTGATCCATGAATGGATCCAACCTGATCCAAGTCTGAGACCCACAATGAAGGACATATCCAAGTTAAGGGAGGTTGCTGGGATATCACCTGACCAAGCAGCCCCAAGAGGCCAAGACTGTCTCCACTCTGGTGGGCTGAGGACCTAAGCTTTATTCTCTTACATGGTTGTATCCTTAAGAGATGAAATTATAACAATATCATGTTTCCTTAGTGACATCACATGCATGCAAGCAGATCCTTTAAACTCCAGATGGTTTCAGAATCTTAAAACGCGCCAGCTGGATTGAGACTTTGTTGCTGGTCAATCAATATTCAATCCACCTGCTGCTGTTCTATGATCTATCACGTCACAGAGCCAATATTTGATTTTATTATATGGATATGGAACAGCGTAGCTTGGAGATTTTCCCCCTTTCTTTTCCTCGCTTACAGAACTTGCACACCCTTAGCCAATCACCCATTATTATTTGGGGCCATCCAGGTTTTGATTTTTTTTTTTCAGTGAAAAACTATAATCCAGAAGTAGATATTACAAGTTTTTTCTCGCCCATTAATCTGTAGATACTAAATATTCACTGTTTCTCATTTTGCAATATGCTAACTGAAACAAAAGCAGTAAAATTAATTAGCTGAAACAAAGCTAAATCCTAAAGATTTACAATTGTGTAGGATCACTTGGCCGGGATATTCAATTTAGGAGCAGCCATGTGAGTGCCGGTCCCCCATTGCCTGATACGAAGATACAGAGACAGAGTCGCAGCCAAGAACTGCACACACTGCAATGGAGTCAGAACATCCAACGTCCCCTTCAGTGTCTTGAGCCTCACGCAATCCGCCGCCTTCATCACCTTCTCCAGCCCACCCATAAACCCCCGCAGCGCAACTTCCACCAGCCCCTCCGCAACCCCCTGGCCGTGGCGGCTCGACAGTTTCACCAGCTCCGCCATCTTCCGGTAAGCTATGGCCACCTGCAGCCTCTCCATCTCCCTCTCCACCTTCTCCTCCTCCATCCTTACCTTCATCGTCAGCACCTCTATCTTCCTCCTCTGCTCCTCCGTCATGGTGGCTAAGGCGGTGCCAGGCTTGCCGCCCAAAGAACCGAGGAGGCGGAAGGCGGCGGAGGGCTTCCATCCGGTGAGCCAGGAGGAGTAAGCACTCTCCATAGGGGTGAGCCACGTAGGAGAGAAGAAGGGGAGAACGTCGTCGCGAGCCGAAGCCCATTTGACAGTGTAGTATTCCTTGAGGTGGGTAGTGACAGTGGAGACCAAAGCCTGCAAGTATTGGTCGTCTTTCACCACCTGGCTGCTCTGTTTAGAAACATCCACCTCCATAAGGTAATGAAGGATGTCTTCAAGCTTGAGAAGCCAGTAATGGTAGAAGTCAGAGAATGCATGGTGGTCGACCTGCGTTTTCATAGTTGAGAAAACAGAGTAGGCACGGTGTGTGGAAGTGAGATGTTTTAGGGGTGGTGGAGTGGGAAGAGGCGAGGGATGATGAAGAAGGGAGAGATCAGATGGAGAGAGGAGGAGAGGCCACGGCTATGAATGGGGTGTGGCTGGGTAATTGGTGCAATATATGGATTCCGCGCAGCAATTGCCTTTCTGCTCTTCACTTACAAACTAATAACAACACCTACCATCCTTATGTGTAAGTACACACACACTCTTCCAATTTCAACACTCATGTACATATATTTTATTTCGTTAATTAATATATATGTAGCAAAGTATTGAGATATTTTTCAATGTATATGCTATGCATGCATGTCGATCTATCGTGCCCATTTTTCAACTTTTGTTGAAATTTTTCCATATTTGACTAACCATTACCTTGAACTAGCTAGTCTCACACTCCTTTGTTTCCTTGATGCGCTGCCTCAGCTAGCTATCCATTTATATGGCGTACTTTGACAAAGTCAGCGAGAGAGTGGCAATTAATGACATTACAAGTTAGAGTAGTTAACAAAGAATAATATTAAAAATTGTGTAAATTTTATATGATTTTAATTGTTTTTATTTGTACACGTCAAATAGTTAAATGTGAACTAATAGAAACTTGAGGAGGTAAGAGCTAGATAACTATTGAGAAAATTAATTAATTAGTCATTTGTAAATAATATCTTTAATGTGCATTAAATAGCTTTAGAGGTAATCCTCTTAATAAGTAGAATGAATATAGATACTTTAGAGAAAATATTATAAATTTAGAGGATATATTGACTGAGGTATTATATTTAAAAACAAAACAAACACTTTATTTTTTATTTTATATTTAGGGTAGAATTACTAGAGAGACTACGAAGAGGGATGAGCGTGTGGAAGCAACATCGTAAAAGGTGGCAAAGGGAGGGTCATATTGTTCACTTTAATTCTATCTATCGCCTTCCTTCCTGGACTCCGCACATTGATGTGTGTCGGGTGTGAAACATAGATTCTATATATGGAACTATGATGAGCTGAAGAAGCTGCGAGCTGAGTGTGCGACAAATAAATTAAGATCGAGAATTATTCTCTCTCTCTCTCTCCCTATATATATATATATAGCGGTTGCTGGTGACGTGCAAATCAATCAAGACTGGTGTTAGACGATTATGGCCTTTGCTGTTAGGGTAGAGCCAGAATAAATGGGAAGTACATATGTCCAGATTCTTTTACACCATTCACCTGAACTCTCACACGTGTCTCTTTACCCCTAACTTGTTCTTCAACGTGGAATATCAGCCTCGCCTCTCTCTGGGTTTCTCCTCTCACTTGAAGGAGGCAGTCCAGCTAGCAAAAAGTTGCAGTAATGTTCAACTCAACATATCTGCTTCAACAAAAATAAATTATTCAAGATTCATCAAGTCCTCTCACTTATCAACAAACTCACTTGTTACGTTGTTTCTTAAATTAAACTTTGGAGGATTTTGAAGGGGATGCGTTTTGCCTCGCTATAAACAAATATTTGAAGCGAAGAAGGAACTGGTTGGTTGGTTCTGCTGTTTATCAACCTCAGAACTAGAGAAAACCCAACACTAAGTTAATATTGTTAAATTAATCAGTAGTGTGGCGCCACCGACAATGAACCCAAGGCATACAGATTTTGTTCCCAAAGTGATGGAGTTTGTAGAATGAAGCCGATATGCAAATGAGCTTGGTGTAGACAAACAACATACGTAAGTGCGTACGTGGAGTTGTGTGATCACATTCATTCATTCATGCTCGCTCCATCAAATTCTGCAATTGTCACTTACGTACGTGTGGATGAAAATGCACCAACCTATGCATACATCACATTTTGACACATTTTTGTGCTTGCAACGCTTCACTCCCATCATTTGACACGTACGCCCTTTTTTAAATCTGCTCTTCTATTTTTGGATTTGGTATAAAAATGAAAACCAAAGGGCGGAGCAAGAAAAAGAAGCTTAGGTTATTCTAATCTGTTGTATTGACGACGTTCGTCAGTTTGTCTCTTAAAGCTGCATTAATATCAATCTAATATTTGTTTCTTCCACATGTTATAGAATATAAGTCTGCCTTGTATATACCATCTCAGAAATAAAAATCAGTTCCGGGAAAGCGACTGATCACTGATTTGTTTCTTATAGCGATGAGAATTGTGAATCAGATATTACAATGCTTCCTATTGAACTTTCTTAATTTAAACTTGTCATGTGTTCGAGATTATTGGGCACTAAACAACTTGTTATTAATCACTACATCCTAACCTGCGGCTCACAATTACCACATAGATACTCGCTGGGCATTTCATTCTTTTCATTTTGTGTAAGCTGTCTTCACTTCATTGGTGGATCCCCCTGTTTCTGTTTGTGTTTTCAAGCCTACCTATTTGGCCATTTCTCTTATATGGCAATTCCTTTACTGTACAATTCCATTTTATCTTGCTAGATTTGATTCTTTCTCGATATTTGCATATAATTCAAATGTAGTTTGATTCCTTATAAGCACCAGTGATACAATTATTATTGGCCTGAGAATTATTAGGGTATATTAAAAAGTAGGTCCGTTCAAAAATAATTTAAAGCAATTATTAGATTCTTATTATTTGCTTCAATTGAGTAGCTAGGGCATACAAATGTTCCAAATGGAAGGTGATGAATCATGAAAAAGAAAATCTAATCTGAATCACCCAATTCTACTTCAATCCCTGCTAACTTGAAAGGGAAAATTAGAAATTGGATCTAAATATATAACAAACATATTACGAGAGGGATGAATGCATGGGAACTTATCAGTTAGGCTAAGAATTATTGGGAAGGATAAAGGCCAACTCAAAATGAGCAGTTTAATTATTTTTGAAAAATCTGAATTTTGTCAATCTCTTCTCCACTTCTTCCCCAATATCTCCTAAAATATCCCGGTAGAAGTTTAGTAACTTCCGGAATATCTCTAAATTGCAGAAGAAATGGATCCAACAACTGTACAGCCTCCTAGTAATTAACCATATTTAGAAGGGAGAAATAAGAGCTTCTGAATCTGCTTTAGTTTCCATATGCGTGAAGATCTCCTGAAAATAGAGCAAAATCTTAATTTTGCCTCCGCCATTTTAGTGACTTCTTGGCAGCATATGAAGGAAGTTGACAAGTTATATCCCCAACTAGAAAGAGAATCAACCAAAGCTTTCAGCTTTCACAGGACAGGAGATGGAATAACCCCTTCTGATGGGTATGTGGTTCCAGAAAGTAGCTTCTTCTGCTACGACATGCCCAAGAAGGAAATGCAGATCTGCAGAACATGGCTTAGCTTTTTTTATAAAGCTTGAAACCCATTTCACTGGTCTTGCGTAGCTTTTATCGATGGAAGAAGGAAGAATGGAGAAGCAGGGTCAAATTTTGATGCAGAAATATCAGCTTGGCCGTTTGCCGGGCCAAGGCTCGTTCGCTAAAGTGTACTGTGCCAGAAACTCAAAAAGTGGCAAAATGGTTGCTATGAAGGTCATTGATGACGAGAAGATTTCGAAAGTTGGCTTGAACAACCAAGTCAAGAGGGAAATCTCTGTGATGAGCATGGTGAAGCACCAAACATTGTGCAGCTTTGCGAAGTGTTTGCAAGTAATACCAAGATTTACTTGGCCTTGGAGTACGTGAAAGGTGGAGATCTCTTGGACAAAGTTCTCAAAGGGAAGCTCGAGGAAGACTTGGCCGGAAAGTACTTTCAGCAGCTCATTGAAGCTGTTGATGTCTGCCATAGCAGAGGGCTGCACCACCATGACCTGAAACTAGAGAATCTTCCTGTAGACGAAAATGGGGAATCTTAAAGTTTCAGACTTTGGGGCTAAGTTCGTTGTGGGAATCCAAAAAAAGTGATGGGCTTCTACACACATGTGTGGGACTCCATCTTAAGTAGGCCCCTGAAGTGATCAATAAGAAAGGCTATGATGGAGCAAAAGCGGACATTTGGTCGTGTGGGGTAATTCTTTTTGTTCTTCCCTCTGGGTTTCTCCCTTTCCAAGATAAGGATTTAATACATGAAGATCAGTAAAGGAAACACCATGGTTCAGAAAGGGATATAAACAGATCGAAGCACCTCTGTTACTACAATTCCTTGGAATGGCAGCCAAGTTGAATCAGCAACTTGATATAGATGCAGAGATTTTTGAAGTAACGCCGTTTTGCATTGTGGAGGTGAAGAAAATAGCAGGAGACACATTGGAATATATAGAATTCAGAGACAACAACTTGAAATCTTCTTTGAAAGATACAAGGTGAGAATGACAAGGGAGTGAGCATGATGGATGGGGTTTATCTTAAATGCTTGCCTTTCAAGTTTCCGTAAAGTTGTTTAATTAAATGGCATCTAGTTCAAATCGTAAAGAGAGATATCTATGATGAGAAACGTAGGATTCTAAAAAGGGATTTGGTTTGATCAATTTTTTGGGGAGATTTTAGCAGGTTTTCTTCGATTTGAAGCTACTAAGAACACACACTGTATCGGTGATCAATTCTTCAGCTTCTTTTGTTGATTTCTAGGGACATTGGAGAGAAACTGTAATCTCAGCTTTATTTATTGCATTTTTGTTCTTGGTTAACAAAAACGAGTTAAGCCTTCTTTTGATAATCCGGAATGGTGTCATCTCTGTTGATCTCTGAAGTCTTCTTTTATTTGGTGAGATACAAAATAAACCAAACTCTTCGGATCACAAACGCTTACACAAAAGTCTGCACCCTGCTGTTAGTTAACCAGATTTTGGAAGTTGTAAGAAATTTTCTGTGTAAATAACAAATATAAAGAAAGAGAATAATCTTAATTCAATTCTCACATTCTTGATAGTATAGACAAAAGTATCCAGTAGTTTCGCTTTAAGTTGAATGAACTAGAATAATCTCTTATCTCGAAAAGGGGACAATTTTATCAATAATAATGGGATAACTAAACAGGGGTAAGGACGTAACAGATTAGTTAATGTCACTGTTTTGCTTTTTTTGCGTTGCAATAAAGAGCCATTTAGCATTTGGAGTATGAACAATGCTTTTGTGACTTGCGCGTCTTTGTGAAAGGACATGTAATGCTCTTTATCGCGTAGAAAGAAACAGAGGCATATTTGTTAGCCTCACTTAACGAGGCTCTATTTAAGTAAGATACATAAATATTATATATTGCTTTCTTCACACAGTGAAAAGCAGCACATCCTTGGATTAGGCATCATCTATTACTAAACAATGGTTAAGTGAAAAGAACTTTAATTACTCAACTACAAAGTTTTGAATTTGAATTTACATGAATGCAGAAATTTTTTACATCCATTTACAAGCGAGTGTTAATTCTGATAGAAAGAGTTTTAGTTATTCAAGTACAAATTAGTCTCTAATTTGAGTCTGTATAGTTGAAGAAATGCCTTCACAAAGTTAACTATTATTTAAAATAAAATAAAATCCATTTATACTATAAATTATATCATGTACGTATTATTTTAGTTATCTATGAAAGGAAAAAACTAAAACACATCGTCTTAATTCTTAATTTAATTTATATACATATAAATAATTCATATCCAATTCTTTTATTTGGTTAAAAACTATTTGCTGATGTCATCAACGTTAATAATTGACCTATTTGCTACGATCCAAAGTTTTCCTTTGAACAAACATGTTGAGAAAATAATAGAAATTCCTGAGGTCCACGTCGGGGATTCTGCATTGCTGAGCTCAAGTACATCTCTAAATATGAACATAAATATACATCTATAAAATTAACTATGAAGATTAAAGAAAGAAAGGTATAGAAATCCTAAAGTCTGCATCACACAACACGGACCCATGGTCATATCTAGCAGCAACTAAAGTTGCATCAAAACTCGAGCTTTCAAATTCTGAGAGTGTCATTCGACCTAATATGAGGAAATTAAACTAACAATGCTCTTATTTATTTCCTTTTACTTAACTGCATCAGTGATTATTATTCAAGTCAATGGCCTTAATCTAGTGCATGAGAACTCCCTGTAAGTGGGAGATCATGTATTCAATCTTACTTATAACATCTAGCAGTTAGTGTTTTCTCCTCTAATTCAAAAAGAAAAAGTAATTATCATTTGAGGGATTAAATTAAAATATCTCAACGAGATATCCCTAGCCAAGAGATTAACAAGTAGCAGAAGTTAATGAATGCACGCAAGAGACTTTGTCAAGCTATTACTAGTTTATATATCTTGTAATTCACAGGAGTGCCAGTGTGCCACACCATTACGAGGAAAACATGGAAGATAATGTAAGACCTTACGACACATCTCATTTGACCAGCTAGCTGGCCCCAAGACACTAAGCCAACACTGATCTGTTCCTTTTCCTGTAAGCACGACATATCTTTAATTTCGTTATTTATATTCTTATTTCCGGACAACCATACGGGTTTGTTTCTCCTGAGGTAATCTTGGTGCAATTTTGGACGGTGAACTTTGATAGTGATGGCTGCTAAATTAATAAATTTCAAAGATGGAGACTTTACCAGGCACCAAGCTGCCTTGTTGGGCATATACCTATAGGGCTTAACTCAACTAACCCAATGAAATTGAAGAAACATATTGCCATTAATTATCTTTTATGATCAAACGTGTCATTTCCAATCTTATCGTGCTCACTTACTTTTCTTTCGTTTGTCACGTAATGATGTACTAGTAGGATCTATAATCCGTGTCGTTTAGCTACCGACCGCTCAATTAAGCTGAATAATCAGAATGCAAACCTAAATAATATTTAACAAAGAAAAGATTTGGGTCGTGATTAGTGATTTCACTTTTGCTTTTTGACAGTGATGATATGAAAAATGACAGAAAATGATCTTTTTCTCATTGTTTGATCAGCAAATCCTGTGAAACCTATCAGATAGTTTATCACCTAATTTATTGTCTCTCAGCTTTGATTTATCTCCTAATTTGATAATCCAATAGATGTTTTGCGACCTATTTTATTCAAGCAATACGATGATTGCGAAAGCTGCTTCTGTAATTTAACGCGGAAGGACTCACTATTCTTTTTCATCTACTTTACAAAAAGTAACAGTGTTGGCTTTTTTATGAGATATTTTAAGAACTCTGATAGTGTTATTTTGGTTCCTATCTTTCATGAGTTTATCCCAAAAAGAAAGGTTTAGGGTGTAAATGCTGGATGCCAAGCATTTATTCCTGTGTAGTTGGTTGTAACAATCGAACTTTACTAGTCTGTTCAATTCCTCTCGTTTCGGTTATCCAACCCTGAATGCTTATAAATATAAGAAATGGAAAAATGTACTTGATCTGAGGGGAAATATAATTTGAATCGAGTAGTGTTTTAGAATAAAAAAAATGTATACCTGAAATTGTATAGGAAAAACCATCATAACTCGATCATTTAAAAATGAACAAATGAATAACTAGCTTTCCAAATTGAGAATATTTCAATACACAGTTTTTTCTCGGTGAATAAAGAAGGGTAAGCTAAACTGTAAGAAATTATCCAAGTCAGCAGAAAATTCTTAATTTTCCTCCCTGAAAACTCACAAGCAATGAAAAGATTTTCTTATGTTTATTTTCTCTACTCCAAATCAATCAGAGCCAGAGAGTTCATTAATCCATTTTGTAGGTTGTACTTTTTAAAGTTGACATATAAAATCCCAAAACTGGTACGAAAACCAAAAAAAGTGACCCCATCTGTTAATAACATGTTAAATTCACAATACAATCTCAGACATATATCCCCCTCAACAAGTTTTCCATTTCTAAGACAAGTCCCCAGAGGCCCTCACTTCAAGTATCTGTGATCTGTTTTGCTACATAATGGCATTACTACTTGTTTGGCTCTCAATGGACCCGTCTGGAGTATAGGACCAGAGAAATCACTTGGAGACTTTCTTGAATTGGGGGCACTCACGAGGTCTCTCTCTCTCCCCCTTTTGACCTGCAACCTCTCCATCACATGTACAAGGATAATCACATTCTGAGGTTTTGTCTGTAATCTTGTGAAGCCCGTGTTTACCAGTAGAACCTAAAAACTGGACCTTGAATTCCACTGTCTCTGAGTTGTTCTTTGTATCTGGATTCACGTCTTTAAAGTTAAACTAGAAAGAAACCCACCCATGTTCTGAGTGTACGAATATTTTATTGACCTTTATTTGAAAATGCCCATGATCTACCTGTAAAGTGTAAACATCCTTCCAATATTCATTGAAACTAGGAATGAACTCATGTAACTCATAAATCAGATTGAAGAATGAGGATGCAAAAGTCAAAATTCACTGTTTCAGAAATACAGCTTGTTCTCAGAAGGAACTCTCAGACTTGGCTGCTGCCCTCTGCATGCTCTGTCGTTCTTGTATAGTAGTTGGGTGGTGATTTTTATGGATCACCAAAATGGAAAGCTAGTGTTAGTTAGGGCATCATCAATTAATTTAGTTGCCAAGCAGTGTTTAACAGCTTAACATATTCATAAACCCATCATTTATAAGTTGATATTTAAGACAGCTTCTATATTGCCTAAATCAGGTTCAAATGTCTTTTGTTCCATGTGCCCAAATTCCCAGCTTCTCTATAGAAATTAAACAGGGAATTTAAAGCGGGTAGAAATAGCATTCTTTGGTATTGACGTCTTATTTCCTCTAATTATGGAGTTAGGAGTTTGTTCCAATCTCAATTTTCAAACTAAGACACAAAATAGTTAGATTATACTAAGTATTCAAGCCAAACCCTTAAAACTTCATGGACAAGCAGGAAAGATCATTGTTATTGGTAATTACGCGGAATAAGTATTGGAAATAAAATATAGAAGTAATCACCATGACCTATAAGAGATTAGCTTTTGTGCATACAATTGTAAGACATACAGTAGTAGCATCTAATGCTCCACTTTAGGGGGAGAGGCCTAAAAGAAAAGGAAATCTTGGGGGGGAATTTGCATACAAAAATAAAAGGAAGCATACCACATTCTCTTCTGCCCTACCACTCTCGACAACCTATTCGGTATCTGAAGGTATGTAATACGAAGGATCGATATCCATAGGTAGCTGAGGCCGTTCAGTATCTGTACTAGGTGTTTGAGAAGAAGTAGCAGGTTGTTCCTCTGTCATCAAATTCTGCAATCCAGGTCTCAATTCAGTGTTACAGAATTGTTCATATTCTGCTTTGTCACCAGCTTTTTTCTTCACCTCTAACACCACCAAAGAAGGTGTTAATTCAAATATCTCTGCAGCAATTGTCAATGGCCCTTTTGCACTTTCTCTTGAACCCTCCAAGCTTACTCTGCAATCCTTCTTCCTCACAGTGAAGCTGACCAGTCTGGCTATTTCCTCCAATTTTGATATGATCTTAGACACTGGTGCACCAGACACAAACCTAGCCTCATCCCCCTTCTCCTCAAACAACCCAGAAAGATCAAAACCAGGAGAAAATGA
>JANTPZ010040168.1:0-10584 GCA_025593235.1 Vachellia pachyceras | reverse complement strand
GCACAACTTCTCCACAATTTAGGGCAAACACGCACAGAACTAGGTGTAAGAATAAGGTGGAAGAACAAGGGGCATTTGATGAAATGAAGAGTGAAGAGAGAAAACCTAATGAAGCTTCCATGTTCTCCGTTTCGTCTTCCCGATCACTTCCCTGTTCTGGCTCCTGTCTTTCTGCGCAAGATGAAGAGTGAAGAAGACAAAATCCAGCAGCTTTCCCTTTTAATTAACAAAGGGTATCAGTGTCTTTTCACATCAAAAATTAATTCCCCCTTGGTCCCTTGAGACTGCTCTTTAAATATTACAAAGTTTGGGACCATTTGTTAATTTTCTTCATTAGGTGGGACCAATTAATAAATCTCCCAAAAAACTATTCCTCAATTTTCTCCCCCGCCTAAACATAGCATAAATGTTATGTGAATATCTGTTATCTTTTCTGTTTTGATATGACTATTTTGATTAGGTAGATTCGAAAGCCCAAAACTTTATCTGAATTGTTGTTCTTATTTTTTCTTCCTTTCGTTTTTGGGGCGAATAGAAATTCTTGATGAATGATTTAGTTCATGAAATAGTTTCAAAACAAACCCCTTGGTGGGACAGATCTTTATTGTTGTTGTATTTATTTATCATAAAATTTCGTGTTTATAATTCCTTTTTTTGCGATAAAACTAGTTGGTATTCATTATTATCTCTTTATATGAATTTTTCTTAGTCATTTAATGCTGCTTTTATTTTTTTTTTAAAGCATCTAATGTGTTTTTTTTTTACTTGTGCATTGGACAGCGCTGCCTATAACATGTATCTTTCCATTCCTTTATTTCATGGTGAGTTTGGTACCTTTTTGTGGATTATGAAGTTCAACACAAATATTTTTGATGTTTTATTTCTTCGTATTTAACCGAAAGAGAAAATTAAGAAGCGCCTACTCCTTTCTAAATGTGCGCATCAGTTCTTGAAAGCGACTGCCTCTCGCTCTATTGTTCAATGCACATGTGCCTTGTTTGAGGTAGCCGTCAGAAAAAACACGTTCACGTAAATTGAAATAAAACTCATTTCATATATTACATTGAAAAGTAATTTCTACCGTTAATTAACACAGATTTATAGATGGGATTTTTCCTCTTTTGGATATTGAGCATGTTTGGTTGGACCTTTTAAGCCCAAAAAAAAGGAGCTTTTGAGGCAAAAAGCATGATGGAGAAATTGGTTGAATATTTGACGGTGCTTTTTATCGGAATGTATTATAGTCTAAAAGTGACTTTTAGGAGGAAGAAGCAGCTTTTAGGTAGGTTAGGTGAGGAAATGAAGAGAAAAGGTATACAAAGAAGAAAAAAAGAAGAGGAAAGAGAGCCAAGAGGATATCAATATAAGAGATAATCGACCTTTTAGGGAGATTAAAAAATTTAAATAAATTATTTAATTATAACGTATATTATGAAATTCTTTTATGTATCATTATATAAAATATATATGTAAATATGTGTTATTTAATGAGATTTATGTTATTTTAAATTATTTTCATCAAAACTTACATTTCAAACACTTATTTAATTTAGTTTTTCTTTTAATAAAAAATCACTTTTGCCACCGTTTATCCCAACATAAATTACATCGCATTTTCTAACTTTTATCCAAAATAGCTTTTCTAAAAGACATTCCACCAAGAAGTCACTTCTGTCATGTTTATCTAAATTGATCCATTATAGATTTGTAATTTCAATTTCAACTTTTTCACGTTTATTTTTAATGTGCACATTAAATTTTGAAAGCCACGAAAACTTGCTTTAATTTCTTGAGGTTAATATTAGGGTTAAACTGACTTTTGGTCCCTATAGTTTATTCTGATTTAGATTTTAGCCTCTGAAATTTAAAAATGGTGATTTTAATTCCTCAAGTTCATTTTGTCTAAAGCTATTAGTCCTTATAGTTTTAAAATGAATTAAACTCAATGTTAGCACCGTAAATTTTGTCTGTGTCACTTGCTCGTTAATTATAACGATATGTCATAATAACTAAATAAGATAATATGGAAACAACTCATGTGTGAGTTTTAAGCATATGATTTTTATTTCTATAATTTCATAAGACTTGGATGTTTAATTGTGTTAATTAACACCGTTAAATTTATGGAACAAAACAAAAATTTGTTCAAAGTATAGGAAGCAAAACCAAAATCTATTCAAAGTATAAAAACCAAAACTAGAAATGATAAAAAATAGAGGGATATTTTAAAACTATGGAAACTAACAATTTTAGATATAGTGAACTTAAGGGACTAAAACCATTCTTTTAAACTTCAAGGATCAAAATTTAAATCAAGGTAAATTATAGAGACAAAAAATAGATTTAACCCTTAATATTATGTTATTTTCCTATATTTGGCATTTGAATAAATGAATTTGAGTATCAACATATATATTGAGATATACAAAATTACGTTATTTACAAATTATGAATAATGCAATTTTTTGACCTGAATGAATAATGCAATTCATTCTATACACTTGATGCAAACACGCATTATATCATTTTTACAGTCCCATCTTGTTTTTCAGTATATATACTGTTTTGACTTGGTTCACTTTTGTTGATCTGTAATTTCAGAAACTCTAGCATTTAATCCTTGTTCGTACTCTTTTTTCGTTAAAAAAATAATGAACTATTAGCACACATAATACCATTCTCTCCTTCATTTCCGTTGTAATAGAAGAGGGAAAAAACATTTGCTGCTCACAGCAAGTCTTTTTGTTTTTTTGTTTTTTGTTTTTTTTGGTAGGCGGGACTGGTCTACTAGTTTTGTCTAAAACTAGAAATTAATATATTGAAATTCCCATGAATGGTTTACTGGGGTGGATCTGGTATGTATTTGAATAATGCTAAATGATAGCTTTTGACTTAAAAGATGAATATGGTACAAGTTAAAATGAAGCTTGGTAGTTCCTTGGTAAATGGTCTGATTGATCACATTAACTGTGAAAAATTATTGCTTTACCTTCTGTTTTCTTTATGAAATAGCTAAATAAACCATATTACTTCTTACTTTTGAGCATGCAAGGGCATTCGCAATGTCGCAGTATATTAGATGAATTATTCATAAAAATATTTACTCTTGCAGGTAAGAGATTTTGGTGTTGCAAAGACGGAGGCAGACATTGGTTCCTATGCTGGTTATCTGGGTAAGTTTCCATTTTTAGTCCTTTACATTTCCATTGATGCTTATTGGAGATATTTTTAAGCTCTTGAAACACTGATCATGATCTCCATATGAGATATGTTGTAGGTTCTTCATTTATGCTTGGCAGAGGATTGACTTCAGTTGCTTGGGGAATAGTGGCTGATCGATATGGTCGAAAATATACAATAGTCATAGGAATTATTGTGGTGTAAGTTCACCTACCCCTGATTTGGATGTTTTATTTTAGTCTCTAAAATGTGATAGAGAACAAGAAGATACTAATATTTGGAGAAATGAAATTATGGAATACTCACTGCAGGCATGATCAAGGAAAGTTAAATGCCTAGGAAATTGATAGATTATTTAATGCATGTCGGAACTTTGTCAATATATTCTGATTGTATATTCTCTGATTTATTAATATATTTTATTTTATTTCTTGTAATACTGCTCTCACTAATTGTATGTCACTTTTTTGAGACTAGTTAAAATTAGTTTATCTTGTTAGCTTCTCTCCATTCTTCATCCCTTGTGTCTTTTCCTTTCTTTATCTCCTACCTCTCTTATTCCTCTACAATACTATGTCAATAAAGTTATCCATATTGCTATTGATAATTTGAGTTCAGTGTTGTGTTCAACACACTGTTTGGCCTAAGCACAAGTTTTTGGATGGCTGTCATCACGAGATTTCTTCTTGGAAGCTTAAATGGTTCACTTGGAACGATCAAGGTATGATTTATAGATGTACCGTATAACAATTTGAAATTGGGTCAATTGAATTTTTGGTCATTAAAGATATACTTTGTCTTCCTCCAAAGTTCTAATGTGCCATTTTACTTCAAAGAATAATTTGTCTTCAATATCGTTTTTTACCTTTACAAGAGTCTGTTCTATTGTATAACAACATTCTGTGTCATTAGGCTTATGCCACCGAAATTTTTCGAGAGGAACACCAAGCTAAAGGACTTGCGACTGTAAGCATAATTTACTTTGTTATACTATTAGTTCATAGAAGTGCTTTTTCTTTATGATCGTTTCATTGTGTGATATGGTTTCAGTTCAGTTCAGCATGGGGCATAGCTTTAGTCATTGGTCCAGCATTAGGAGGCTATTTGGCTCTGGTACTTTATTCCTTTCCCTGTACAGCAAACTAAATCTCAAGAACAGGTTGAATTTTTCACAGGGACAAAGATGATTCCTTTTTTTGCTGAGAAATCCATCTAAGCTGAATTTCTAATGGATTAAGTGTGTGTTGCCTGCAGTCTCAGTGATGCACTTAACTTTTGTCATTATCAATAGTTAGTCTCCATCTTATTATTATAAATAAAGGGGAGATGGACTGCTAATTTTGTGTGTGTGTGTGTGTGTGTGTGTGTCTGTGCAAGAGAGTTTACAGATGTCTTGAGCATTCTCATTCATCATATTTCCGTTCTTATCTTAAATTTTAATTGCATGCATGTGGAAACATGTCCCGGAGCTCACTTATCTCTTGTTTCTTTATAATTTGGGAATTTTGGTATTGCAGCCAGCAGAGAAATATCCTCATATATTTCCAAAAGGTTCCTTTTTTGATAAGTGAGTATACTTGTCCAGATTTCAAATGAAAAGAGTAACTTTGGCTCTCCCCAGTTTTTTGTTCGTTCATTTTCATTTTCTAGTAGATATGCTGATATTCGTTTGTCTCGAAACAAATGGCACACAGGTTTCCATACTTCTTGCCCTGCTTTGTAATATCAGCCTTTGCATTTGCTGTTTTAGTTTCTTGCATCTGGCTCCCGGTATACCTCTCTCTCTCTCTAGACACACACACACGTGTGTGTGTGTGTGTGTCTGTGTCTGTTAATACATCTGTTTCAAACTTTACTGTTTATAAACCTTACTATCTGGTTAGTACGAAAGTTCATGACCAAGTTCGATCCCAAGTCCACCAATACTTAACGTCTATGTTTTAAACTTAATTCTCCACAACTCACTAATCTTAAATATCTTGAGCTCTGACAACGTATCTATTGTTTTGCCTGATAAAGCTCTGTCGTTCTGATATTTTGAGAATGATATTTTCTGGGTTAGGGTAAAGGCACGGTTCTATTAAGGTTCTCTTTTTAAGTGAATTAGTGAAACTCATGAGTTATGTTTTTGAGCTTAGAGTCTCATACTTGTTGAAGCCTGGAAACTGTCATAGTTATTTGCTTTCTCTGCATAATTTAAACATATAATATACTAAAATAGAACACTAGAATTATATTGTATTTTGAGTTGTTTCTTTTTGACAAAAAGGCCACCTTCAGTGTCGCCCAGAGACGGGCTACCTTTTGATAATAGACTTGTCATCTACAAAATATGCAGGAAACTTTGCACAAACACGATGTTGGCAATGAGTCCAATAAGGATGCAGAGGCTTTAGAAAATGAAATCACAGAAAAGACAGTTCGGAAAAAAGAGAACATCCTCCTGAATTGGCCCTTGATGTCATCCATCATTGTTTATTGTGTTTTCTCACTGCATGATATAGCATATACTGAGGTATGTTTTTTTACTTAATATTGGACAAAGAATTTAATGCCTTTCACATAAATCTTGCTATGTGTACTCTCAAGCTTTCTATCTTGCTACCCGTACCTGTATTTATTTATTTTGTTTTATCATTTGGTTGATCAAAAAAATAACAAGTTTTTTATCCCACTAATGATGATCCATCTTCAGTGGAGCAAAATGAGGTTCTTGCCATTCTTGTTTGAGGCTATAAGTTAGCACTGTTCTACTTTCTGCAGGTTTTCTCATTATGGGCTGTCAGTCCTTTAGAGCTGGGGGGTTTGAACTTCACAACAGATGATGTTGGTGATGTTCTTTCGATATCGGGTATATCCTTGACAGTACAAATTTCCGGATATGTGGCTTTTATAGAAGGATCGGATGTAGTATAATGTTTTCTTGCTTCCACTGTATTGATGTATCTATCACTAAGAGATTATGCTGATTATCAGCTCTGAACTTTGCTCAATTGGTTAGGATTTGCTCTTTTGCTCAACCAAATCTTCCTTTATCCACCTTTGGAGAAAGCATTTGGATCCATTAATCTTGCTCGCATTGCAGCGGTTAGCTTCCACTTTCATGCAATAATTAGTATGGTTCAAAATTTCAATTGTCAGTTGTTTTTAAATCTGTATCTTAATTTACTTGGGTATCGTGTTGACTGTTGACTATGCAGGCTTTATCCATACCTCTCTTGCAAATTTACCCTTTCATAGCGATGTTGTCTGGCTTCGCACTGCACCTGGTCTTAACTATCGCTTCGGTCATTTTGTTGTGTTTCCCTGTAAGTGCATTTGTTTCTTAACCTCTCCCATGAAGGTTAACAAACTCTTGTACGAAAGATTGGAAGTAATATATGATGGTAATACCTTCTCAAACCAAAGTAAATGCAATTTGCGGAAATTCCTTGTCGAAATTTAGGTGGGCATGAACATTGACACAAATATGGTGACACAGTCAATTGCAATTGCTCATCTATAATCTAAAGCATCATGTAATGTCATATAGTGTCTAATACAAGTGTCTAACTGTTTGACGGTACAGTTCCTCTTTTGAAGTGTTCACTCTTCCTGAGTTGTACTTTTTCTGCAGAAAAGAACAGGAAAAAGTAAAAAGAAGAGAAAAGAGGCGATAATAAATCACAGACAACAAATTAAGGGATGGAGATCCCAATAAATCTTGCTGCACTGGGTCCTCAGAAAGTCTAGGACCATATCAACGAAACTAAAATTATGATTGCCACTAAAACCTTTCTTTGCAAGCTTATCGTCAGAATGCCAAAAACATTTTACTATATCCTTCACGAATTGTATATCTGCAAAACGATCTCCCTGATTATGAATTTTTCTTTGTCAGCCAATAATTGATACGGGTTTATTCCTTTTGCAAAACAGAGCAGTGGTAAAATTCTTTTTAAGTTCATTTCATTATCTCCCTTTTGCCTTTTTCTTTTCTTACCGAAGTTCTGATTGGGAAAATATGGCATGTTTGATTGGGAAAAACAGGAACAACACCAAAGGGGGGCAGCTAATGGTACTGCTATGACTGCTATGTCACTTTTCAAAACAATTGGCCCTGCTGGAGGTGGTGCAGTGTAAGTGTACATTTTTTTCCTTTTTTACTTCACTTTGTTTCCTTTGACGTATAATGCTTTGAAACTTATCTGCAAGTCACTAATTAGGATCTTGGTTAACGCAGATTAACCTGGTCACAAAAGCGGTTAAATGCTTCCTTCCTTCCTGGTATGATGGCTAGCTAATCTTTTGGTACCGTACTCTGCTTCATATACTGTTTCAAGACTTGAAAGACTGGTGAAAAATATTTAGGCGCATTGATTTTGATGTTCGTGTTGGAAGTTCATGATTGTAATATAAAAACGCATATTTTAAGCCTTGACATTATCACTGTGTCATTGGATTTGGATTCATGTTTTATTACTATGTTTGATCCTTAATATAAGAGCAGCTTAACTATTTGGAGTAGATTTTAAAAATAAAATAAATTAATTATAACAAATGTGATTTGATATCCTTAAAATACCCTATGTGCAACTTTTGATTATATATTAGTTTATAAGTTAGGTTAATTATTTTGGTGAAAAATGAAAAATATAAGAGTTAAAATTGATTAGGATGTTATATTCATGATCAAATACAACCTATAACAAACTCTTACATTGGGGATTAGAAGTAGTATTAATTAACATATCGTACACCTTTTCTCATCTTCATCTCTATTAATTAAAAAAAAAAAAAAGATGCACGCGGAGATTCACTAAAGAGAAATACATCATATCCATTCCCCATGTCATGACTACATATATCGGAATATACATCCCTTGTGTTTCATATCATCAGTAGATCAGTAGCTGGAATTCTATAAGTTCACTAACTTTGGGACATTGAACTCCAGGTTCACATTTGGTGTTTTTTGTGCTGAACCTAGTAGAAGCACTGGGACTGCTCATGATGTTCAAAGGATTCCTGGCTGAGAAGAAGAAAACCCCATCACAGCTGGTACAGTGATGTCAATAACATGTTGCTTAACCATGTATTGACAAATAAATCATCATCAGTCTTGAGATGTTTGTGTGAAGGCGATGCCACTGGCTAATTAATAGGAGCAATATCTACACACACACACACACACACACACACAAATTAGATATTTTGTCTCTCTATGCTACCTTAATGGAGAAAGAAACCAAGCAAAAGAACAGAAAGAAAAGAAGGGGGGGGGGAGGGAAGAGCAAGACTCTCATGTTGCTTTCTTGTGCTGCACTGAAATGAATTGGTAATGTGTGTCATGAGTCCAATCTGTTGTTGTATGTTTAATGGCTATCTATATGTATTTTTGCATAAGCTGATGGTTGTTTATGATTTGAACCAACTTGTCATTGTATTAATAAAAGTGTACTATTTTGATTGAAATTTGAATTTAAAGTAGTCAATTACTTCTTGCATACAACGTTTGCTTAAATAGAAAGAGTGTGTGTGTATTGGATATTAGGGGGTTATATTTGAGTATGATTACGTCAAATTAGAGGTATCTCTATCAATGTCTTTTTTTTCTTTCTTTACCTCCCTACAAGGTTTTAAATCTTCAAGTTATAAGAAATGGAATTGCTTCTACTTAATCTAACCATCAATGGGAAGCTAAGCTAAGCTCGATAACCCTATGCACGTCCCATCACATCAGTCTTAAGAATACCAGCAAGCCCTAGCTTTCTCAGCCACCGGTGCAGCCTGTTATCCAGCCTCAATCTGCCTGGCCTTTTCTTTCGTGTCCACTTCTTCTGCACATTGCGCATCAGAAATGTTAAAAAAATTATAAAACCCATATCTTAACAAGTTCTTGTACAACAAGCAAGCATGGTGGTCACTTGGTAACTCAGTGCCCCCATGCAAATCTAAATAAATCCTTCACAAGTTATAATTTAGAAAAAATTCACAAAAAGCTCTAACCTTCCTTTTCCTCTTCCTCGGGATCATCCATATCAACCTCATGCCCACCCATAGTTTAATTTCTGCACAATATAATTTCAGCTAGCAACAAATTGGAATAAAAAGAAAGAAAGAAAAAGAAAAAGGTTTGAAAGAGAAAAAGGGGCATGACTTCTCAAGATATAAACATCCCACATAAAGGTAGATGGCGAACCTTTGTCAAGCAAAGTTAGAGGCCTCATGACTTGTATTCTAAAACTAAAACCAAGCTAAAGACCTCATGACTTGTTTGGATCCCTTATTAACATAACCTGAGAACACCAACTATCCTTCACCATGGTACTTGTTTGTCACGCATAAAGCTGCCAAAAGTACATAACTCAATACAGAATTCTAAGATAGACTTGGCTTACAAAAAATTAGAAGAACAAACCAATCCATAATTGTTTTGGTTTTTCCAAGTTCTACATAAGAAATTCTTATTCAATTGCTATTGATTCATAGGAACTATAAATAAGAATCAGTAACTGCAAAATTTGGTAAACTCGTGTCTAAGATATAACTAAGAGAATGGACCCAAGTCATTATTCCCACAATGAGTATTCCAGTTTCAAGCTTGACACAGAACGCATTTTTACTAAAAGAAAAAAGGGAAAAAACGCATCATCATTGTTCTATTCTCCCTCAATACTGTTCTGTTCCCCTGTTTCTTCTTTTCCTTCCTCTGTTTCTATATATTCTCCCCTTAGTCTTGTCTGTCTCCATAATAACGCGCGTGTATGAAACAGATGACTCACAAAATCTTCAATTGGAATCAGCCACTGCAGTCAAGCTATTTTGACTAAAAAACAAAAGAATGCAATTGTCTCCTTTTTCTATCGTGAACACAAGTATTGCATAAAATTTGGAGTATAGTGACTAACCTTCTTTCATCATTTCACTAACCTCCGGTGAATATTTCACCGACAAGATCCTTTGCCACATCATTGTCACCTTTTTCCAAAAGAGGTACAATAAGTGTTTCAAAAGTAAAAAAAATCAGGCGACACCAATTGTCTTGCATTTTATAAAGCAAGGCCTTTGCCTCATCGTACAGACGCTCTTTACAAAGTCCTTTGATCATTGGGTCTCTCGTGCTATGGTACGTTTGATTTGATGGAGGGGAAAGGAAAGGGATATATAACAAGGGAGGGAAAAGGGAAGGGATGTATAAGGTTAATTCTTTTGGTTTAGTTAGAGGGGAAAGAAGGGAAAGGACTTTTAATGATCTTTTATTTGGTTCAGGAGGGGAAGGGAGGGAAGTTAATAATCAATTTACCATTTTACCCTTATATGTTGATTTATATTTATTTACTTATACAATTTATTTAATTTAGTTTTCACTCATGAAAATTAATCACTCATTCTATTTAATTAATTAAAACAATTATTAAGGTA
>JANTPZ010040163.1:0-10677 GCA_025593235.1 Vachellia pachyceras | reverse complement strand
CTTCAATATACTGAACAATTATCAGTGACTCACAAATAGGCTTCCCATTATGAACCAAAACTGGAACCTTCTTATGAATAGGGTTCATCTGCAGAAGCTCAGGACCTTTATCTCCCAAATTTTGTTCCTTTTTCTCATACTCTATCCCTTTCTCAGCCAAAGCCAACCTTGCCCTCATCGAAAACATGCTACAAGTCGCATCCAAAAGCACCACTCCCTGACTCGCCATTGTTTCAATCTCAAAGCTCAACAAAACTGTGTTATTGCTACAGAGCAGAATGAAGAAGAGTTTGTCCCCTCTGCTTTTAGGGTTGAGGTGGAGAGACAAGCAGCGTGTTTTATATTATAAAAGGATTAGTTTTGTGAGCTGTTCCGGACGGTGTAGCAGTTGTGCACTTATTTTATTGACGTTTCTGTACCGGTGCACCGAACATGGAGATTTTGGATTTAAAAAGTGTGTTAGTTTGTAAATTTTAGTATTTAGTAATTCTTTCTTTTAAAATACATTCTAACTAAAAAACTCATTCTCAATAAAATGTATTAGAAATTTAATATTTATTCAAATATAAATGGATTTTGTCAAAATGCATCTTGAGCAGTTATTTTTTAAAATATATTCTGGATAACGGTCATTCTTCCAATAATTTTTCAAACGGGCACTAAAACTATTAAGACAAATGATGACAAAAGTAATTAGTATAATACTTTTAAAAATGAAAATTTTGAGTAAAAGTTAAAAGATGTACTGCGATTTATATTTAGGTAAACGGTAATAAAGTTATTTTTTTTGAAAAAAAAAATTTATTTAGATAAATATTTGAGAAATAAATTTCAGGTGGAAAATACATATATTATATTTATATCGTTTGTAATTTTTGGATAAAAATAAGATGAAAAAATAGTTAATACATGTAAATATATATTTATTAATGATACACGTAAGTATTTTAAAATATTTATTTAATTAAATAATTCATTTGATTTGTTATAATCTCTCCGAAAAAAAAGCCATGTTGCTTTTATATAATAATTTACAGATTATGATAATTTTAAAACAGAAATAAAATTATATGCTCTTCTTCTCGTTTCTTTGTACTCTTTCTCCCTCACTCTCTCTTCTCTTTTTCCTTACTGTGATGCTGGAAGAAAATCAGAATGACATCCAAGTTTGTGCAGCTTTTAACCAAAAATGCATTTTCACGCGACGCTTGCCCAAACAAGCTTGTGTGGCGTTTTTTTTCCCTTGTCCAGAAGCTAGACAAACGCTTACCCAAACATACTGTAAGACTTACCCAAACATACTGTAAGATTCCCTATTTTATGCAATGTGAAAGTATTAATAGATGCTCTTAATTCTAAGGTACTCAGAGAGGCCACGAATGATTTCAATAGGATGCTGAAGATTGAAGAGGGCGGTTTCGGGAGCGTTTATGCAGATGAAAGCAGTTGCAGCGTTAGGCGAGAGAAGCTCAGGTTCAAGCTTGTGCAGAAGGAACTTATCCGCACAAGCAGCTTATTCTTATAAACCTTGCCAACTGGACCGAAAAAGGTGAACAAAAATATTATCGGGCTCTTTGCACTGTGCGCTGCACGTTTGGACATTGCCAAACACACCCTATATAACAAATTGTATTTAGGGAGATTAACCGGTTGGCGGATGCTCTCGCTAAGGAAGCTATTGCCTCCTCTTATCACCCGTGCCTGCATCGCTTTGTACTTGAATCACTCTATGGGATTGAATCCCCTCCTTGTGTGATTTCTCCTTTTCTGTTGAGCTTTCATGCTCTCCTTTGTAGCAAAAAAAAAAAAAACATTGTATTTTCATGTAGCGAGCCAACCATGTGTTCTTTGTTCTTAAAAGGTTAAAAACTATGAAGCCATAGACTTCTTCCCCCCCCCCAACCTAGTGGAAGCATAATAGCCTCTGATAGATTTATCATTCTTAAGCTCCATTAATATGCATGAGTAATACTAATGACAAACATACAGATGACATTGAAAGATAGGCAAGCACTCTTCAAAGGCACACCCAAGTGCCCAATGAAAAGTTCTCCATAATACAGCACAACAACTGACCGACTCAAGCGTCAAGGCCACTTATTTCAAACCAAACATGAAAGCTCTTTCTTTTAACATCACAGACCATTCTCTGTCTCATTTAGTCCACACCAAGGGCCTTCCTTAGGATCAAAACAACTTCATAGACTTGCGTGGGATCAGGAAGAGACTTAGCCACAGTCTCTCTTTGCATGCACCTTTTAGCCCATTCTATGAACTTAGGGCAGTGTTCCTCTGTTTTGAAGTTTCCACATGTTTCATAGGCATAAAACCAGCTGTAGAAAGGGATGAGAGCCAGGTCCACGTATCCGAAGGTGTCCCCTCCAAAATAAGGCTTGTCTCCAAGCACTTCTTCTAGCTGCTTCAAGGCAGCTATGAAGTCCTTCTTTGCTACCTCAAGCTCTTCCCCTTTCTTTGTCCATACCCTAGCCGCTGCATCAGCCACCTAGGCACAGTGAAATATGAAAAATTAAGGGCTTGTTTGGATTAAAGTTTGCAAAAATGACTTTTATCCCAATGGACTTTTACAAACTGATGTTGAAGTTGATTTATGTTTATATAGGGTTCGATAAAAAAAAACACAGTTTGGCAAAAACTAGTTTGGATTATATGCTAAAAAATCAATTCCAGAGTGTTCAAATTGAAAGAAAAGTCAATAGCTTAAAAAAATTAAGGGTTTTAGACATAAAATCATTTTATCTAAACACGGATTCAAACGTCATTTTGGAAGTGAATGGGGTTTTCAGTTTCCAAACATGGCTTTTCACTCTCCAAAATATATGCCATACATGCTGTGAGTTGTACTGTAATTTGATATGGATATTGGTGGTTTAACTAATCCTGAATGAAGCTTGTGCCATTTTAGTTCAACATCTCTGGAGAAAATTTTTTACTGTATGCTTTGATTTATGCTTGACACAAAATTAAGTGGCAACGCATCATTTTAAAGCTTGGGTCAAATGGTGCCTGACATAATAATAAAAAAATCAAAATTAAGCATGAACATCCATCTTCCAGTAAGATTAAATAAAAATTTTCTGAACTTGGCTGAATCCATTAATGCATATGAAAATGAACATACCTTCTGATCAACAAAATCAGCCCAGAACCTTGCTTGAGCTCTGTCATAAGGATCAGAGGGCAGCAAAGGATTGCCTTGGTCCTTCCAAACCTCTTCAATATACTGAACAATTATCAGAGACTCACAAATAGGCTTCCCATTATGAACCAAAACTGGAACCTTCTTATGAATTGGGTTCATCTGCAGAAGCTCATCTCCTTTGTTCATCAGATCTTGTTCTCTTCCCTCATACTCTATTCCTTTCTCAGCTAAAGCTATCCTTGCCCTCATAGAAAACATGCTCACCGTCGCGTGCAAAAGCACCACCTTGTTATTTGCCATTGTTTCAACCTCAAAGCTCAACCAAACACAGTTTTTTCGTTACAGAACAGAACAGAGAATGCAGAAGAAGTAGAGCTAGTCCCCTCTATTTTTAAGGCTCAGGTGGAGAGACTAAAAGTACTGTTTTACTTTATGTAAAAAAAGCAAAAGTCTTGTTTTTGGAACTGTTATTGAATTACCCTAGTGTAGCAGATATGCATACACTTTTTTTTCCCAGAAGATATGAGTAGACTTTATTGATGTTTCATTTACTGATACACCGAACATGGACATCCTTGGAGGATTAAGATTCACTGTTCTAAGCAATTTGCAAGTATGATTAAGTGTTTTTTAATTAAAGTGGGGCATTAGATATCAAATTATTCAGATAAAGACATGGCATGTGATGAGGTTTGGTTTGCTTTTTTTTTTTTCGACATGATGCGAAGCACTAATAGCAGTGTGATAACATTTAATATGATTTTAGTAGTTTTCATATGGCTAGCTGTCCATGTAAAAAATATTATAAAATGTGTTGGTTGCATGATTAAACTCACTAGGGAAGCAAATAGTCAGTGGAGGGGAGCAGAAGCAGACAGAGGAATGTGTTTTTGGAATTTGGACTAAATTTTGGACCCGTTTGAGAATGCATTGGAGAAGTACTTTTTCGCAAGCCGAAGTAAATATGTGGTGGAGATTATCTCATTTTACATAAAATCACCGTTGAACGTACTTTTAGGGAGTAAATAAGCTTTTCTAAATAAGCACTTTGTCATTGAGATAAGAAAATTTCTCATCACCAAATACTTTGTACACATTATTTAATTTAAGGTTAAACATACATTTTTCATCCTATAATTTAACTTGATTTAGTTTTTGGTTCCTGAAGTTTAAAAGTGGTGGTTTGGTCTATCAAGTTCACTTTATCTAAAATTGTTAATCTCTGTAATTTTAAAAGGATTTAAACCCAATGTTAACACTGCTAATCTTATTTATGTGTCACTGACTCCATTAATTATAGTGAAATGGTTTAATAATTAGACAACATAACGTGAAAACAATTCTTGTATGACATGTCATTGTAATTTGAAGCTTTTTTCTTTTTTTATTTTTAAATTTTGTATTTTTATCTTTTTTTTTGTTTTAATCAATATAGTTTCACAAGGACCGGATGTTTAATGGTATTAATACCGATAAGTTTAGGGAGAAAAACAATATGTTCAAAGTATAGAAACCAAAACCAAAACATGTTTAAAATATAAATATCAAAACCAAAATTGGTCACATGTACATGGATCTTTTAAAAATACACAAACTAATAGTTTTAAATAAAGTGAATTTGAGGGATTAAAACTACCACTTTCAAACTTCAAAGATTAAAACTTAAATCAAGATAAACTATAGGGATAAAAAAAGGTTTAACCCTTTAAATCACCAAAAAAAGAGTTGATGTTTTATTTATAAAATGATAATAATTAATAAACTCTTTTCTGGGTTTGGCTGGAGAGAAATTTCTCCAATGGGATCCCCTGCTTTTCCCCTTTCCTTCCGCTCCTCTTCCTAGATTATAATGGTTTAATATATTATTAAAATATTATGTAAATAAATAAAAGGAAAACTAATTTTTTTTCCCAATCATAATTGTTTGACTCGTTTATAACACAATCCTTAGCATCTCTTCATTTAATAATTTAATCCTTCTCACATACAATTTATTTTAAATCATCAAATAATTATCCTACATGACAAAAATATTACAAAACACCTTTGAAAATTACAGACATGTTATCCAACTCCGCTAATGTTTATTTGATTAAAAATTTGAAAAAAAAAAATAAACAGCTCCTCTACTGCTCCACACCTCCAGCAGCGTCTCCCTCCTTTGCTTTTTCACAATCAGACCGTTGAATTTTCCTTCAAATAGACTTCATTCCCACAGCCAGAGTTTCATAAAAATAATAATAATGATCTTTCTTCTTACTTCTTAGAGCTCTCAATCCAATAAAAAATAGCAAAAGATTTTTTTCTACTTGTAGCCGACCTTTGTTTCAAACATTGGGCTACAGAGAACGCAGCAAGAAGCCAGAGACTGGAGACCCATTAGCTAAGTTGGAGCATCAAAACTCAAAAGAGGAATTTGCCCATGGTGAGAGTGAAGAATTAAAGCAGGGGAGACAGTGCTGGAAGTGGTGTAGTTGGTGCTAAGTTGTACTCGTTTCGCAACCCTGTAGAGAAGTGCTTTTACTAAAAATTGGGTGAATATGCGAAGGAGATTATCCCGTTTTGCGGAAAAATACTGTTGATCGCATATTCAAACATGATTCCAAACAAGCACATTGCTGAGGCGTGGAGCCGCGGAGAAGCTATTTGATTTATTTATTCCAATTTCTGATGAAATACACATTAGCTAAGTTGGAGGACACGCCTGTAATTTTCAATGCTGATAAGTAATATTTTTTTGCCAACTAGAATAGTTATTTGATGACTCAAAATAAATTATATATGAGAATGATTAAATTATTAAATGTGAAAAGATTGAGGACTGAGTTGTAAAAAGTTAAACCATCAAAGGTTGAACTCCACCTAGTAATAGTTAAGGGATTGAGTTATACATGGGTTAAAAGTTGGATGACCAAAATTGTTACCAAAAAAAAAAAGTTGGATGACCAAAAGATTAATTTTTTCATAAACAAATTCAAACTATCATAATCAGAAAATTTAAAATTGAAATAAAAATAAAAAATATAGTTACTATTTAGATTAAATTTATGGGAAATTTATTGTAAGGTCCCAAGAAAAGAAGTTATTTATGAAAAGGTTCCAAGAGGTTTTCAATGACAAGTCAATGAGCACCATTGACAACTCTTAGGATCTTTTCATAAATAACTTCCTTCATTTGGACCTTACAATATATCTCCATAAATTTATTTACTTTTTACGTTATATAAACCCCTACTAAGTAACAAGACCATTATCACAAGCTTGGAAAGGCCCAACGAGCCCAAGAGGGAAAATTGGGCCACAAAGAGAGATCAATTGGCAAACTATAACGAGCTAAAACATGAGGGATTGACATACCAATATGGGTTAAATTTTGTGGGAATTGTTTTTTTTTTACACGAATTTTTAGAAAGGGATTAGACTGACCCACAATATAAGGGTAGTGCACATAAATCATGATTCACTGGAACCTATCCCTACGGGCACTGGAGCATGTCAAGCAAACCCTTTTAATTCTGGCCACACAGGTAAATCAACCACTCTCCCTTTAGGTGAGAGTACTAGCACAATCCCTTCGCCAGTTGAACTCACGGACGATGGGTAGTAAGTTTTGAATCCCTTGTGTTTATATTTAGTACCCGATTGTACCTCGAACAAGAATGCCTCCATTAGAAAGAACTTGTGCTTTAGAAAAAAAAAATTAGGGATGGCCATTTTGAGCAATTGTTTTAAAAAAAATCAAGCAGAAGTACGGCAAAACATTATAGGCAACTAAGAAAGCACTTATATAGATATTTGCAGGTCGTTTGCCAATAAAATCCTCACATTAACAATGAAGTGTAAACTCATAACCTTATGTATTATAAGTCAGTTCGTTACCGGTCAGAACAAACTTTACTAGCAATTTACATTTGAGAAATATACCCACGATTGCCGTAATGATTTGGTTTGGTTTGGTTTGATCCTAAACTCGGGAGTGGCTTGAGAATCCTTAATTTCAAGAATAAGTATGAACTTGGGGTAACGCTTTTGAATTAGTTGCCATGATTTGGGGAGGAACCAAAAAAATCATTTTTATGCACGAGTCATGAATGATGAAGTGTTGTTTTAAAAAAAATTCTCTAGAAATATCATGGGAATTAGGGACACGTTTGGTACGCAGAATTGATTTTGATAAATATGGAAGTGGCTTTAGAATTTAAAAATACTTTGGTATGTCTGGGAAATGAATGAAGATTTTTATGTAAAAGGACCAAAATGTTCTTATCATTGAAATTGTTCCCTCAATCCTCCATTACAAACCTCAAAGCCCGGCACCGACCACCCTGCTCATTCGATGAGCCCTGCTCATCCGAGGTGTACACTGCGATCGTCCATCCCCAGGCAGCAATGAGCTCGGACTCATTGGGTCACTCCATTGCAAATATCGCTCTTGCAAACAGATCGCCACCGCTTCTCCACAACTGGAAATCTCTTGGTATTAACAGTGGGTAAACAAAAAACAAAAGAAACTCAGGCAGGTCATTGTCTTCGTCATGGTCAAAGAAGAAGTTGTCGCTGGAGGTATATCGAATGGTCGAAAACGAAGCCGTCACCAGAGGTCGGAGGTGCTCACCGGCGCCGTCTTGCTCGTTGGTGCTGTCTTCATCTTCGTCCTTGTCTACCGTTTTCCTTCTTCGACCTCGTCTGCGTCTGAAAAAATGGGAGGTTAGATTTGGAATTCCATGGAATTTTATCAATTTCATGCATGATCCTGTGGAATTCATTTCAGCCTTTTTTGATTAAATTCCAATTTAGTTATACCAAACAATCATTCGGTAAGGAATTCAATTCCAATTCCATTTCTATGCCTTCAATTGAGTCATACCAAACGTACCCTAGGTTATTTCGTGGGATATTTTGTAATTTTTTTTTAGCGATGATTTTTATGCCTTTTTTCCTAAATAAAAAGGACGCATTTAATGTAAGTTTAATCAATTTTTAAAGATTTGAATGTATTTTAAAATCAAATAATCGATCAATTTAATCAATTATTGAATTGTTTGACTTGATTAATTAACGCATAATAAATTATCATCTTGTGAAAATGTGCCTTTAAATTAATTTTTAAATTTACTCTTGTTACCGATTTTTTTTTTTAATTTGGGTGTTAACAACTATGATGTAGTACCCTGAACTAAAGTTATGAGATTCAATTTTGCAGATGAAAAGACATCACATTTCAATAGATAAACGTAAATGCTTTTAGTCGTGTGAGTTAACTAGTAAAGTAGAAATTTTGTTTAATGTATTGCCATATACGCTAAATGGGTACTTTTATTATCAAGAATTTAAAGATATACTAGTATAGAATATCATAATCTAAAGATTTAAGATTTAATCATGAAACGAATTAGGACAACAAATAATCCTTCGATAACTATATGCCCTAACATATTTTGTAATCACATGATTTTTTATTAAAAAAGAAGGCCAATGTGAGGAGCAAGAAGTCATGGATCATTTACGCTTCTTAATATACAAAATGGTTGAATGTATATTTACACACTCTAGATATAATCTTTTATTCTTCTTAATATTTATTTATTTATTTTAAAGAATAAAAAAATTAAAATAATCTTTATACTGTTGACTTATTATGTAACAGTTTAATTTCATTCTGTAAAAATGGTTTGGGAAAATTGGGGATAAATCTCCCATTGAGAAATTAATTGTAGAATAGAACCTTCTGAATTATATAAATGAGTTTCCACATTAAACAACTGATGTTTTGCGTTATGTGCATTTGAACTTTCACGTTATATGCAACTGAACTTCCCGATATACAATCAAACTTCCATAATATGTAACTAAGATTCCACAAAACTGTAATGAGCATGCCTCATTCTTTAATTAATTTCTCAACGTGGGATTTATCTCTAATTCTCATAAATGGTTTTGAATATTTTACTAAAAATTTGAAAATAATAAATCAAATTTGAACAATCAAAGTAAGCACCAGATTCAAATCCAATTAATATGATAAAATTTTAGAGAAACATATCATACGAAGAAAAAATTATTAAATACTGTGGTTATTGATTTATTATATTCCAACTGATAAAAGCAATTTAAATGAAATACTTAATAAATTATTTATCTTTTGGCTAAAGTATACTTTTAATCCTTTATGTTTGCATCAGGTTTCATTTTAGTCCTTTAAGTTTAAAAAGTACACTTTCAGTCTCTCAAACTTAACACCGTTAGTTTCTTTTGACAGAAAATACTGACTCATCAAATTTAATCGATAATTGTGTAATAAAATGTTGATAAAGCATACTCACATTTTAATTATAATTTAATAATATAATAAATTTGATATTTTAAGTTATGTAAAATAAAAAAAGATTTAAAACAATAGAGTTAAATTTGATAAGTCAGCAATTTCCGTTAAGAGAAACAAACGGCGTTAAGTTTGAGGGACTAAAAGTGCATTTTTTAAACTTAAAGGACTAAAGTGAAACTTGAAGCAAACATAAAGGACTAAAAATATACTTTAGCCTTATCCTTTTTATACATGTTTATCAGACTCCCTCAGTCCCTCTTTATCTCTTCTTGGTTTTTTATTAATTTATCTGTCTACATTTAAATTAATTGTATTGAAGAGAGTATATATAAACTAACCCTCTTGGATTATGCAATTATCCCCCTTCCCCAATGTCAAAGTGAGGTCATGTTTCTTACCAAACTTTCTTTGACATGTAGGTCAGGCAGCTACCGTCCATTCAAAAATGGGTGTTTGCCATTAGCTTGACCTGTAGATTGAGAGGAAACATTCTATATATGCTCACAGCATAAAGAGAGAGCAATAATTATATAAGAATCTAATTTTTTTCTATCAAAATAAAGAATCAAAGATCTTTGACAGATCAGAATTGACTTCATTTTTAGCCATAATGGTTTTAAGTCTCAAAGATCTTTACAAGAAATAAATCTATTCATATTCACCCAGAACCTCAGCTCAATCAAAACGCAATCTCTTGGACTCGTCTGTGTGAGCTTTCAAAAATCAATATTCTAGTTTGCTTTACATTGTTGCCCGGTTTAGTAACTTGAACCAAAAATGTGGACCCTCCTGCATTCTACATTCATGAATATGATACTTTATTGCATCTCTCACACACACACAATCCTTTTATATAAATATCATCAGTTACATCCGACGCAACATGTGCTCCTTTCTAAGGATTTGCAATTGATCAAACAGAAGAATCTATCTTCGGTTGGCTTCAGGTTGGTAGTCAACCTGGTCCAACCCAACTCTTGTACAACCTTGTACTGAACAAAAATCAAAGTCAAAATATGTACAATTAGTAGAACTGCTGGTATTATTGCGAATCTGGTTGCAATAAATTCTTCTACTAAAATTAAAAAAAAATTACAAAATGTAACATTGAGGCATTTGTTGAACTACGCTCACCGAACCCCATTTTTAAACTCACTGGGAAATATCATTCCTGAGCTCCAAGTAAATTTCC
>JANTPZ010040162.1:0-13944 GCA_025593235.1 Vachellia pachyceras | reverse complement strand
TTTTTTTTTATTTAAGTGTGAGGATATGATTTTAAGAAGAAAATAAAAAAGATGATTTTGAGATAAGTGCAGAGGTGAGAAGAAAGGATCACAAATGGAACTAGTAGAGATGGAATCAACCTTAGAACCTTAGTAAGGTTAGCAAGCCTACCCTATTTGCTAAACAAACTAGCAACTGCTCCCCACACGGCAAGAAATATTATATTGCATGAATTTAAAAGATTTTAGACCAAATTAAGAACACATAATTGTTGTTTGTAAGAAAAATTAAATAACACTATGAAGTGAGGATGTGATTTTATCATTGCACAGAAAACGTCTTATTATACAATTTTTAAGAAAAATATGTAGCCTTTAGTTTTCATTGTATAACGATTGAACATTTCCCAAAATCTTTTTGTACACAACATTTGTTGTTCTCTTTCCATCAACACCTATATATAGGACATATATCTTAAGTCTATCCATGCTATGAACTCTTGAAAGTGCAACATATAGCTAATAATGACTGATGATACGTATGGGAAGGTATAATCCGGCATTACGACGAGATTGTCATTGACTTTTGTTGATAGTCATTGCAAAAGACAAAATTGCCTTGTAGTCATATAAAAATGGTACCCACAATCTGAAGGATTTATATCCATCCTATGAATCAAAACATTTTGATTTTGATTTGACCCATTTAATGCGATGGCCTCAATAACATATTTCCCTAGCTATGTTATTCAAAGAGGTATCCCATTGTATAATCCTACTGTTTGTCCAATATTTCTTAATAACATAACATGAGCTTCAACTTTTAGTGATAGCCTACGTGAAGGCATTCCTAAGTTACTAATTGACTTGAGGAATTCGTCATGTAAAAATTATCAAAACTATCACAATCCTTAGTTGACCTGCATATGGACTACATCCAAAATATTCAGTTGCTTCACCTAGGGCTAGGAGCAATAATAAGACAAACTCATTTAGTTTTTTAACCATCTCAATTGTTCGAGCAAGTATTGATTTGTCATTTAAATAATCATTAGACACTAAATTGTCCAATAGTCACACGTAAGTTGTAACATCCAGGTTTTTTATAACTAAATATAAAAGCTAAATGAGTGGTTACAAATTATATAAGGGTACAAAGGATAAAAGGAAAGGAAAGGAAGAGTGAAACTAACATTATGTTAGATGAAGAAAAAAAAATAAGGGATTAAAGTGTCATTTTGAAAAGTAAAGGACTAAAGTGACATTTTGGAATAGGGACCCAAGTATAAATTTGAAATTTCTTGAGACCAAAATGTCATTTTTAAAATTTTAGGGCATTTTGGTAAATTGAGAAAATTCAAAGGGTATTTTGATCAAAGTTTAATCAAAAATCAGAAAATTTCACAAGATACCAAAAGGTACAAAATTTTGTTGATATGTAGTTGAGGTCCAGTAATGATAAAAATAACCTTTAAGAGAATTTTAAAAATTATTTAATATTTAGATATTTAATAAATAATTATTTAAATATAATTATTTAAAATATCAAAATGCCTCGAATATCTGGCTTTAGAAGGGGAAAATAGCTTGGAAATTGTAGATATTGTAGTAATTGATAAAAAATTTTCCAAATGAAAGTCAGAAACAATTTCTCAGATTAAAAAGAAAAATGCCCAGAAAACCCCCAAATTAGGGTTTTCTTTGAAGATTAATTAAAGACACTCCAGAAAACAATTTGAAGAAAAAAATCATGGGAGTATCAGATGAATTTTAGGAATTTTTAATAACCTTGAAATGGTCAAGTGATATGGGGTTTCCCAAAAACAATTTCCAATGCCATGAACTAACTTTATGGAACTTAAAGTTTTTGTAAAGTGATGAGGGATCCACATTTTGCCACTTGTGATGGTCTTATTCAAGGGTAAAAAGAGAGATAAAATATCACAAAATTAGTAGAATATATCAATATAAAGTTATTTCATCAGTCCAAACGGGTCCCACGTTAATTACACATGTGCTCATATTTTATTAAAGATAGTTCAAGACACTTCTCTTCCTCATTTCTGCACCTTTTGGACGTCCATGGAGAGAGCAAGAAGAGGAGCTGGAGGCGTGAAGAAATGAAGGAAGAAAAGAAGAGAAAACCATCCAAAAATCAAAGGTGACTTGTGATTTCACCATGAAAGCTTCCATATTTCTTAAATCCAAGCTCTCTTATTGCATTCTAGTGGTTTAATTTTTATTGGGATAAAAATTTTGCTGCTGTAAAAGTTACATTTTTGGTAGAAATCAACTCTATCATGAGTTGGAATCTATTGGTAGTTTGTTTGAGTTGATCTGAGCTTGTATGGAATTTTTGGTATGAAATCATTGTTCATTACTATTGGTTGACGCTTTTCATTAAACAACCTCTTACCTAAAATAAAATTTAAACCCTCATTAAGTATGATCCCCAAATAAATTTCAAGAAAAGCCAACCCCAAAAATAGGGTGGACTAAAAGTCATTTGAACATATAATATATTATCCACAATTGAAAATTTTTAAATTAGTAATAATGACTAACAAAATGCCCTCAACTGGGTAGCACATGGTTAATTCATATTTAATATTAACAGTTAGCAGCTTTACATAACCCATCAAATTAACAAAATGATTGAAAGAGTATGCATAGCCTAAATATATGACAATATATACATCTTCCACGATAATGTCTCAAAAAGAAGGTCCTACAAAGAAAGATACGACAGTATAACACTATACCTCTCAAACATCCAAATCCAAAATCTTTGTAATAAAATCCCCATTTGTAATATCACTAGGCCCCTTAATGAGTCAGTCTGAGAAATGTATGGACATACTGTAACGAAAATGAGTTTTAATTTTTGAGATCAAACTACTAAGGAATCGAGAAAGTAATGGTCAGGAATAGGAGGATGATGTCATCCATGCCTTATCCTTAACGATCCTCATGTGTTTTGGGTAGTCACAACGTCTTGCTAGAGGCTGCTTGCAACTTGTGGGCTAATGCTAAGTTTAGCCCATTGCCAACTTCATGTGGGCCTACTGGGTCGCATGCAAGAATAGCCCAACATGATATTTAATTCTAGGGTTTATTCGAATTTTATATATGTATATATAAATTTGAAATGAAAATAATATTATATGTTGGTTTCAATATTTAATTTATTTGATAAATTAAATAACTAACATTAATATTCAGATTTAATTTATAAAGATAAATTAAATTCGTTAGCTCATTATTTGGATTAATTGTATGGATATGATTTGATTAAATTAGATTAATCCAAATTAGAATCGTAAAATTCAAATTTCATGTTTTGAATTTCAAATTTTGAATTTCAAGATTAAGGAAGATGAATCTTGAATACCTTTTGAATTTCTAATTTTAAGATTAATAAAGATTAATCTTGAATATCCTTTTTGAAATTCATATTTTCAAGATTGATCCTAAATATCTTTTGAAATTCAAATTTCAAGATTAATAAAGATTAATCTTGAATATCTTTTAGAATTTGAATTTCAAGATTAATAAAGATTAATCTGGAATATCTTTTAATATTAGGATTTTCAAGATTAATAAAAGATTAATCTTGAATATCTCTATATGCTTATTCAGATTTTCAAGATTAATAAAAGACTAATAGTAGATTATGATGCTCTCTGTGAGTTCTATAAATATGAGGATTCACGAGCAAGATAGATATGCAATTCGAATTTGATTGTGAGCCACAAAAACCCTAGAGAGAGAGACATCAGAAGCGTTAGCGCGGTGCCATTTTTAGAAATTGTTCGCGTGGTGATTGAACCTTATTTATACCCTTTTTGTACTTGAATTTCCAGAGTTTTTGATTCAATTTAAGTCCTTCATGACCCTTCTTGTGCTTAATTTGAGATTTAGAGTTGTTGATCTAATTAATGTGATTTTGGGAGCATCTGTCATGAATAATGATAGAATTGTGCTTAAATTCCATCATGAGCAAATGATACTAATATTTGTTATTTCATTTCAAGAACTATGAACAAGAACATGAGGAGACAGATCTGGGACAGTTCACCGCGGTGCAATTGACAGTTCGCCGTGACTAAAGTTCAATCAAACAAGCATAAACCCTCGGGAGAGGTTCATCGCGACGAAACCCCATGTTCACCGCGGTGAATATCGCGTAGCAGCAACGAATCAAGCTCTAAGTGGAAACAAAACCCGACCCACCTTCTTGGATATGACCCTGGACAGTTAATACACACCAAATAGGGAAAGTTTTGGAAGGAGAGGAAGGAAGGAGGCAGAGATCAAACCCATTCACATTTTTCTCTCATTCTCTCTACTCACAACCCTAAGCTCACCCATTTCACCATAAATCCACCCATGCACCTCCAATCATCCATTCGGAGCTCGATTTCGCATCCAATGAGTAGCTGAGCATCTCCTTCCTCTTGAAGATGAAGATAGTCTGAGTTCGAAGTTTCGAAAGGGGATTATTAGTTTTCAATCTGTATTTATGCTATGGATTACTTGGTTTCTGAGTTAGAACTTGTAATTTGTATAGAGATATTTGGTCTTGGTTGAGTCAAACTTGGATTAATTGTGTATTGAACTTGTTTTGTAATTGACATAGTAGAGTGAAGTCTCATTTCTACCTATTCAATGAAATCTTTATTGTTCTCTTCTATCTTCCTAGTTGTGCTTGATTTTAGAGGCAATGATGTGTTGAGTTGAATTTTTCATTTTGTGATTTCTGTACACATACTAAGTGTTTTTAAAGGGTTACATGGAATTTCTAACCCAATGAGTAGTTCAGTTTTTCCTTACGAAACTTAGTGCGAAAACTAATACTTTCCCTAATCTTTTACGAACTATGATGGCCAAATTCATTTTCAAGAGGAAATCCACCATCAAACACTTTTACACCTTAATCCTATTTTGCTACTAGAAATCTTATTTTTTATTAAGCCTTTAGGTACATAGTTATTTTGAATCAAAAACAGTGTTTATTTGCAAAACCAACTTAAACACACGCTAAAATCTATTGGTATACAAAGCTCCGGAGAGAACGACCCTAGGGTTGGAAAATCACAAATCTCTTGATCCATTTTCAAGGCTAGACAACGACAAAGTTTTATAATCTGCGGTGTAGTCGGATCACGTGGATACCGGTAGTGGGAGATGATCAGAAGCATCGGCTCCTTGAGACCGTGTTCAAGAAAGCAGAAGAGTTTGAGAAGGCCGCAGACGTTGAGAATTGAAAGATATCCAAATGCAAAGGAAGCCTTGAATTCAAGAACCGAAAAGGTATTACACTATATCCTCAATCTAAACATCTTTGGCAGATCCATATGTGGGATTAGAAAATTTTAATTTGTAATAATTTCTTCCACTGCTTATACATTATAATCCCAACAGAGATAACCCTAAAGACATTCAACATAAGGTATTATTATCAATAATTGGAATATCCCACATAGGGAGACAATGGCTATACAAGTACCCTTATCGGGTGGCATATGCCCAGTTCATAGACTGATATCAGCAGATCAGCAATAATACATTCAAAATATGAACAAAATAATATGAAGAGTATGTGCAATCTAAATACATGGCAATATATACCTGCCACATGAATATTTTAAAAAGAGGAGGCCCTATGACAAAATAGATGTAACATTAGGCCTCCAACTCTTTTCTTTTCCATCTTCCAATATTGGGGCCCTCTCCTGAAAAATGTTAAAACCACGGGATAAGACATAATGTCCCAATAACCAACAAATAATTCATCAAATATAGAGGCCAGGTTATAAGAGGTGAATCATGGACAATTTCATTTGAAAAGATATGGTTCACATTTATAAGCCAAAGGAGCATTTATTTAATGATTCAACACCTAACATGATGATTTACATTAAATAGAAAGGTTTGCAGGTGCATAAAATTCCTCATGAATTCATCGGCATCCCAGTGTCTATCAATCACTGGATAACACATATTATACCCAATTCATATTATGCATTAAATGGAAGATTTGGTAGATTAATATTTCACATAAATCAAACAGTATCACAATGTCTATTAATCACTGGATACCACATCTTATACACAATTCCCTCCACCAAGCCCTCCTTATCTCCTATGAAGTGGACACTATAAGTTCATATCGCATCCAAATAAAAAATCTAAACCAATAAAAATCTTTTATAAACATTTCCACAACATTATTTTGTCAAACCTCAAACTTCCTCAAAGCCCTAACCCCAAAAAAATCCTCAATGCAACATGAAATTACCATCACTAAAAAGAGAAACAAGCCTACAACAATAATACCCAAAATAATACTCAACTACATAATCACTTATGGATATTCAAATACCCGAAATAATACTCACAATTCGAAACATGTTTCGCAGACATCTTACAACCCATACAAGCATATGAGATAAATTAAATGTAGTTACCTCTCACTAAAGCAAGTTGCACTACCACAGTAGTTCAAGTCCAACGATAAAAACCTCAAAACATTATTCAATATACACAACCATAATTACACATCAATGTAATGATGGCCAAAATAAGCTCACACCAATATGTATACATATGCATGAGATAATTAACTTCATTCCCTTAATCTATACAAAAACACTAATTTTCTATACTCAAGATTTCTCCAAAAACTCCCAACATCAATATTTCATTACAAACCTCAATTTGATCCACTACAAAATTAGCAAAAACTCCTATAACATCTCCAGGCCCCACATAAAATTCTCCACAGCATTTTGGATTGGTCACTGATTAAGCTATATTTCTTTACTACTTTTGCCTAAATTTCCAAAGTATTTAATGCAATTTTGGCCCATTACGACCTTACTTGAGCTTAATTTGGAAACAAGAGTTGTTGGTTTTGATTAGCTTGAATTTGGGGTATAATCGCCATGAAACATTACTTATTTTTACTTAATTCTAATCATGAGCAAGTGATACTTCAAATCATTGCTATTTGATTTCAGGAACTCTAGCAAAAGATGTAAGGAAGGAGCTCTGGAACATTTCGTCGAGCCAAAAAAATCAAGCATGCATCAAAGAACTCTCAGGAGAGGTTCGCCACAGCGAAACCTCAACTTCGCCACGGCAAATATCGCACATCAATTACAGATCAGGCTCCAAATGGAAAGAATAAACAACTCACATCATGGATCTGACCCAGAACAGTTAAAAAACCCTATTTAGAGTAATTTTCGAAGAAAGATCAGGGGGATGCAGCAGCCACACTCTGAATCATATTTTTCATCTCTTCTCTCATATTCTCTCATCCACAACCCTAGCCACCACCTCCATTTGTCACTTCCAGACCATCATGCATCTTTATTCTTCCACCAAGAGCACTGAGCTGACCACCATGAGCAGCTAAACCTCTCCCTTCCTCTTGGAGATGGAGAAAGCTTGAGTTCAAGAGCTTCAAAAAGGGAGTGGTAGTTTCAATCTGTATTTCTGTTATATATTACTTAATTGCTGAGTTAGGACTAGTAATTTGTACTGAAATACGGTCGTACCAAACTTGGATTAATTTGTGTATTGATTTGCTTAGTGTTTGACTTAGCAGTGTGAAGTCCCATTACTACCTATTCAATTGTTACTCTCTCTTATCTTCCAAGCTGTGATGATATTGGATGGGATAATGTTTTGAATTGGATTTTTCACTTAGAAATTTCTCTACACACACTAAGTGTTTTTAAAGGGTTTCATGGAATGGAGCTCGTTGCATGGAATTTTTGACCCAGCAAGTTGTTGGGTTTTTTTAATGAAACTTAGTGCGAAACTACTGTTCTACCTTATCTTTTGTGAACTATGATAGCCTAAACCATTTTCAAGAGGAATTCATCATCACGTAGTTTTTGCGTTTCACTATTTTACTTTGTTGCATTCCCGTAATCCAAAAACCCAAGAAAAAAGTGTGGATACCTTGTTTTGATGATAACAAAATTGTGTTAAGAAATTGCAAAATGATTTTTGAATCACAAGTTTTGAGTATTGAATCAGTACTTCTTGAAAATACTCGAGTGTTTTGTCAATATATTGACAGTACTCGAGCAGTGGAATCCAATACTCGAGCACTGCAGGGTTTAATCTTAAGAAAAATCAGTGCTCCCAGGTAACACTTCAAGTATTGACATGAAGTATTGTCAATACTCGAGTATTGGAATGTGATACTCGAGCATTGTGCTTTGAAAATGAGTTTTTAAACTATGCTCTGAGTAAACACTGCAAGTATTGGCTGACAGTAGAGCCAATGCTTGAGCACTAGGTTTCCAGTACTCGAGCATTGAGGTTTTTGAAAACACTTCAAGTCAACACTTCAAGTATTGGCTGAAAGTATTGCCAATACTTGAGTCCTGAATTTCAGCACTCTAGTGTTGACTATTTTTCTCAACACTGTCAGATAACACTTCCAGCATTGGCTGACAGCACAGCCAACACTCGAGCACTACATTTTTATCACTCGAATGTTGAGACTTTTGACAGTGCTGTCAAGTAATACTTCAAGTGAAAGCTTCCAGCAGAGCCAACACTCGAGCACAGATTTCCAGCACTCGAGTGTTGTGACCTAACTCTCAACACTGGAAGCCAACACTGCAAGCATTGACTGCAAGCACTTTAACACTCGAGTACTAACTTTTTATCACTTGAGTATCGGGATGAAAATTTTCACTGTTCATCAATACTCTATCTCAACACTTCCAGCATTCACTTCTAGTATTACTATCACTCGAGCATCATTATTTCATCACTCGAGTATTATGATTTGTCAAAATTATTTTTCATCACTTGCACAGAATACTCAAGTATTCCTAGAAAATATTATTAATACTCAAGCACTAAGATTGATCACTTGAGTATTTGATTCTTTTTAAAACACTTTCACATAACACTCGAGCATTGTATCAAAGCATTGAACTTTTCTTTGAAATATTGTTGAGCAACACTCGAGCATTAAAACCTTATGCTCGAGCACTATCTATCTCTCTCACTGTGACAGTTTTGTGGCTGACACACTTTACCTATGCTTTACACCTACTTTTCTTATTTATGTAATGACATTTTTGAATTCGAACTGCTCTCATAAATGCAGTAGCTTGAAACATTAAATAAGGAAGGAAGCACAGGCATGGTCCAAGACTCAGAGATTTTAACATTCTTCTGCAACCTTCAACCTCGACTGACTCAAAGGCATTAAATGCCATTAATGCAGAAACCATTGGTCGTTGATGAGAGTAACGGCTATTGAATGCAGTCTAACGGACACTTCATCAATTCTCAGCTATAAAAATACCAGCATTCATTACAGAAGGAGACGAACATCCTGAGCATTAATATCTGCATTTACTATGTTCTCTGTAATCCTTCATTAATTCTTTCTGAGCTTCATTATTAGTCATCTACTCTTCTGAGAGAGTTATCTGAGGCCAAAATACTTTTTAAACTTGTGAGTAACCCAAGGACGGGGCCTTGAGTGAATTGGGTTTAAAGTGAGTTAGAAAATAGAGAGTGTCATACTTTGTTGTAGTGAAAAGAGAAAGGGAGTGATTCCCAGATTGTAAAAGCTTGTGAAGCCTGATTTGCTGCTGATAGTGGATTTGGAAATCTCGAGGGTGCCCTGAGGACTGGACGTAGGTCAAGGAGACCGAAACGAACCAAGATAAATCTCTGTGTTCATATTTCTTTCTCTCTCGGTGACTTTGTTTGTTATTTTTGTGAAGTTTGAAGTTCCTAAATTTTTATATTAGACCAATTCACCCCCCTCTTAGTCAAATCCCGTTTTAATAAAAATTTTGTTTTACATTTCAGTTTTGATAAAAGCTTTACAATCAAAAATGGTTTTCCAATCTTTAAAGCGAAAGCAATCACAACCATTTGTGTAACACTCCTTAATTTCCCTTATAAGCTTCATATTATTCCATTATTAAACCACTCTAGGGCCTTAAATAACCTAAATTGACAAAGAAGTGAAATTGAAATTTTCAAAACGAGTTACTATTCATTTGGTCAATTTTTCAGATTTCTAGCCCAACGTAGAAAAATCATAACTAATTCTAGAAAAATCAAAATTGAGTAGTTCCAATTTCTATTTTAACCTTATAAAGTGATCTATAGGTGAAAAATATTCACTGGTTCCATAACTTGGCCCTATCGATACAATTAATTCCATGAAAATCATTGTTCATTTGGTAAATTTCCAGTTTTCCAGATTTTTCTCTTAACTTTGGAAAATCATAACTTTTTATATACACATCCAAATTTAGCAAACTTTAAATTTTTTTAAATCTTAGGATGTATAATATTTAACTAGAAAGTTTCAGGTCATTTGGACCTCATTTACTATTTTTTATGATAGCTCAAAATTTGGGCAAAATCAAGGGTGGTGGAACCCCTTACTTGTAAACTTGCCATTTCTACATTTTGTTAAAACCTCTTTTGATTATTTTCAAACTTTCCTTAATGCCAATGAGTATTTTTCCTCTATAGAAAAGTTTATAAGCTTCATATATAAATTGGAACCACTCAATATTGATTTTTCTGGAATTAGTTATGAATTTTCAAAGTTAGGCTAGAAATCTAGAAAATTGACCAAGTGAATAGTAATCCGAGAATAAAATTTTTATTTTTATTTCACTTCTTTGGTCAGTTTGAGTTATCTAAGGCTATAGAGTGGTTTAATAATGGCATAATATAAAGCTAAAGAGATAAAATACGAAGTGTTACACATATCCTATGCCACTTCCGTCATTTGTAACTCTTTGGCTCTTTAAAATAATTTGTAACATTTCACTGCCTTTTGTAAATATTTCAAGGTTTTTTGTTAATCTTTCATTTTCAGTTTTCAAAATAGCATAGTTGGAATAACCATGAGCAACAAATGATTTTTCAAGCTCTTTAACTTTCCTTCTAAGAAATGATAATTCCTTAGCAAACTTTAAAAACTTAATATGCATGTCATCATATTCAGCACACAATTCATCAATGCTGAGTTCAATAAATGTTACCTCCTCTATCTATAAATCTTCTTGAGCCACAAGACACAGGTTGGCTTCCTCATCAGTCTCACTCTCTTTATCAAATGAGTTGTCACTCCATATGCCTGATACATATGCCTTTTTCTTCTTGAAGGACTTAAACTTCTTTTTATGCTTCTCCTTGTTTTAAGTGGCAACTTGTGGACAATCAGCTCTAATGTGTCCGGGTTTGTTACACTTATAGCAAATGATCTTACTAGGGCCTCCTCATTGTGGTCTCCAGGAGTTTTGATCTCTTATGTACATTCGTCTGAATTTCTGAATAATCATTGTTAACTCCTCATCTTCTACTTCATCTTCATCTCCCTCTGTTTCTGGCTTCTTTTATTTTCTTTGACTGTCTTGAGTGCAAATCCCTTTTTCTTCTTTTCCTCAATGTTGGACAGCTCTTTCTTGAATTTTTGCTTGCTCTTGTATTCAGCAAGACTTCCAAACAACGCTGCCACAGACGTCATTAATTCTCCTCTGGATTCTTCAATGGAAGTCACTTTAACCTCCTATTTGTTGAATAGTATGTTGAGAATTTTCCTCACTTGGGATTGTTGGTCATACGTTTTCCCTAGAGCTGCTAGCTTGTTTATAAGATGAGTATGATACATCTAAAACTCAACGATGGTTTCGTCTTCCTTCATCCTAAGTAAATCATTCTCAATGGTCAAAGTATTTACTCTACTTTCCTTTACTACTTCAGTTCCTTTGTAGGCGATCTCCAAAGCTCCCCGCATATGTTTTGCTGAGGAAAGGGTGCATATTATGAAGAAATCATCCCCGTTCAAGGCTGCTTGCAACATCAAAATAGCCTTCCTATTTAGAAGCATTGTCTTTTTATCGTCTTCATTAAACTCTGCTCGTGTTTTTGGAATGAGTTGGTTTATGTTCTTCTTCATTAGCACAAAGTTATCTGTTTAAAAAAATCCCATAAATCTAAATCAGTGGCTAAAATAAAGTTTTAAAACTTGATTTTCCAAAAGGAAAATCTTTGACTGTTGAAAGCTGGTGGTCTAATGATGGATGCTCTGTCAGCTATTGCGTCTTCGCCAAATTCTGCCGTAATCTCCCTTGAAATTGTTAAGTTCTTTACACAAGAGATCCGCTCTGATACCAAATATTGTATAGGATTTGACAAGAGGGGGTGAATTGGTCACTTTTAAAAATTAAAATCACAAACGTAGAATTGAAACAAAGTCACCAATGATAAGCAGAGAGAAGATGAACTCAGATTCTAAATTTTCATAAATCGAGTGTTCAACCAGTCAGTCTCAAGAAAATTTTATCTGAAACTTGAGTTCTGGAAGCAAGTTTTGCATAACTCAAGAAAATTTCATCAAAAGCTTTTGAAAATGTTGCCATTAAAACACATAAATTCTTTGACATTAATCTTCACAGTGCATTTTCAATATTATCAATGCAAAGTTTATCAAATGATGCTATTTTCATTACAATGAATTCAAAATAATTCACAAACACGTCCCAAGAACGCATAATAAGTGGAAAACGGTTACCTCACACTAAAGCACTGGTAAATACCACAACAATCCAGAACTCAAGGCTTTAATCACCAATTACAATCAATTTATACAATTAATTTAATTGCACATTAATATAATAATACTCAAACCACATTATGAGACTTTAAATAAATCTCCTTCACATTCTAATCACCAAATAGTGTTGCCAAAACCTAGATGAATTGCTCTACCATGTTCTCATTGGTTTTCCATTCCAAAATAGTGAGGGTTGAGTCCAAAATCAAAGAAAATCATTATAAAATCATAATGAGCCCAAATAAAAAATCTAAGCCGATTAAAATCCTCTATAAACATCTCTCTAACTTCCCATGACCTTGCATTATCAAAACTCAAAACTTCATCAAAACCCTAACTCAAAAATATCTTCTCTTCAACTTGAAAATACTACAGTTTGAGAGAGAAAATTTCCTTAAAAACAACTTCCATGAAGGAGGAGAGGTGTAACACACCTTATCTAACCCTTTTTGCTTCATTTTATGTCAATATGGAACCACCTTTAGGCCTTGAATGACTTAGAGTAATCCAAGAATGGTAAATAAAAATTTCAAGTTTTAAGGTTACTATTCACGTCACTATTCACGGAATTTTAGCCCAACTTTGAATATTCATAACTAATTGTAGAAAAATTGAAATCGAGTGGTTCCAATTTCTATTTTAAGCTTACAAGATCCTCTAAAGGGGAAAATACGCATTGGTTCATTAACTTGCCCATTTGAATTAGTTTATTACACAAAGTTGCACTATTCAATTGGTAATTTTTCAATTTTCCCAGGTTTTTCTGTGATTTTTCGCCATATTTGGAACATCATAACTCTTCATGCAAAACTCCAATTCCAGTGTTCTTTGGCTTGTTTTAAAGCTTCTAGTATGAACTATTTTTTTTGGAAAATTTCAGTTCATTTACAGTCCATTTGCTCTGTTTCACAACAGGTCAAAGTAGGGAGTTTGATCAACTTCACTTTTGACAATTAGTCAACTTATTACTTTTTAACTTCATAATTTGACATACTAACTTCTAAGCCTCTTTTGCTCATGATCAACCATGCAATTGAGCATTCTTAAAGCAGACATTATCTACTTCATAGCAACCAAACATGCATGAGTTTAGGTTACATATTACATAATAATCTTTAATCAAAATAACATTAAGTTTACAACATCAAACCATAATCATAAACATATACAAATCTTGCTTCAAGCATCATTTACTTTCTCCTTACCCTTTGATGAGCTTCCACCTAAAAATGGTTAGTTGGGGAGAATGAGATTTTTGAAAATCCCAATAGCAAAACTATCTAACATACTTCATAAAATGCATGACAACTTTCTTTATCAATGTGGATTAATAAAAG
>JANTPZ010040160.1:0-13231 GCA_025593235.1 Vachellia pachyceras | reverse complement strand
TTTATTTTAAATATTTTCCAATTTTCAAATCTCAGATTAAATATTAATTGGGAAATTATAAATAGGTCACAAGGAACCAAAAATGTCACTATCAGATATTTGGAAATCATGAAATTGAGTTGGGGCTCATGATATATGCGTTAAATTAATTCCAAATGTGGAAACACCTTCTCACACAGAGGATATCCTTATTATTAGAATATGTTAACGATATATTTTCATTTAAATTATAAAAATTAAGTTATCCCTTATCTAATTTTTTTGTTTAAGTTATTGAAATTAAATTCAAAATATTAGTATTAATTAAAATTATTTTTGAAAATAAAAGAAAGATTCGCTCAGAGATATATACCGCCAAATCCATCGTTCAAGGATTATATATGTTTAACTACTAAATGACCCTTGTAGGTTTTTTCTAATAAAAGATCAAAATGTGTTAATAAAATACCATCATGCAACAGTAAAAGTTTATGACCAAATGATTATTTTTGGAAATTTCGTTGGTCTATTTCATTGACAATGAAAAATTTGTTGTTGATACGGAAACTTCTTCATAGGGCTATTTCATCTTGTCATATTCTTGTTAATCATCATCTTAATATAATGGGCAATTGCATATTTGGACCATAAGTAACATCCCAATATTTTATTCTAAAATTTAAATAATTAATAATAATGTTAATGTGGGTGTTTAAAGTGATAGAGACTCCGAATTTAGGTATTTCGTGTTAATTATAATTAATCTTGAAATTATTTGAGCAAAGAAATTAGCATTAAGGTATGAAGGAAATATTTAAGAGGGAAAAGTCGGTAATAATAATATAGTGAATATTGTAATATGTGGGTATGACGAATAAAGGAGTCCTACATTTCATGTTACACCACTTGCTTAGCCAACCTCTCACACACATAATATTCTTATTATTAGAATTCTTATGATATATTTTCATTTTAATTATTCAAATTGAATTCAAACCATTCGTACTAATTAAAAGTATCTCTGTATATATGCTTAATTTTTTTAGAAAATGCGATGGAGATATACTCTCATATGCGACCACAGTCTATTGCTCATATTACATAGTTAGTAAAAGGCTCTTGTAGCTAAATATGTGTGATGATCAATGGAAAAAATGTGTGATAATGTGTGGGACCACAATTATTGGGTTATTTTGACAAGTAATATCTATATATATGTGTGTGAATAAAAAATTATTAATAGCCAATTGATGAATTGTTTGTTTTAAATGAGGAGAATGAGATGAAATGACCATTGATTATGCATGCCATAAAGTCATATTTGGGGATCACGTGAATAGGGTTGTTTTTTTTATATGGGGTCTTCTATTTCCACTTTTACTATCGTAGTTCCATTCAATCATATGGATTTATATACTTTTCTTATTTGTTTCACTTTGCTTTGGCAACCACTTTTGAAACCTAGTTTTAAAACATAGATTTTACCTCAAAACCGAGGTTCTGTTCAAGCAAAATTTTTTCCCAAAAGCTATTTTGGTTATAAAATCTCAGTTTGAAACCTACGTTTTCTTTTTCATACTTTTACCTCTTTTCTCTTTCCTACTTTTTCTCTCTTTCTCTTTCTTACTTTCCTCTTTACTATCCACTTTTTTCTCTCGGAATCCATAAAAGCTAATAACTTTTCAAACATAAATCACTTTTCAAAACCTAGGTTTTGTCTCGGAATCTATAAAAGCTGTTTTCCAAAACCCATTCTCCAAAACTTAGGTTATACCTCAGAATCTGTAAAAGTTATTTTCAACCTTACCTCCAAACAAACTCTAAATGTTATTTGGGTTGGAAAAATGTGCCTCTTGTTTGACGAATAGAATGAAGGTTGAGTGTAGTGAAAGTAATAAGTCCTGCAAAATTAATTACTTGTTAATCAACTCTAAGTGTTGTTTGGGGAGGAAACTCAAGTTGTGCTCATAAGGTTGTCAATATCATGAAGTTTTTTTTAGGCAAAAAAAAATATCATAAAGTCTTTTCCATGATTTTTGTGAGTTAAAGCCTACCCGAGGATGGTTTAATTTTAGACAATATTGATAAGCATTTTATTCATATATCTTGATTATAAAATTTTAAACATAGATTGTTTGTTGTTATAACTATAATTATATTGATATAATACTGAATAATATAACGGATATATTTTTATCAATAAAAAACGTATTATACGTCTCTTTAATTACATAAAAAATTCAATCAGACATTATTTAAACGTAGAACATATATGAATCAAAAAAGTAAAGGTAGATTCCTAGGTCATTAGTTAGTAAGAACAATTTTTCTTTTCTTTTTTTTTTTTTTTTTGCCAGCAGTAAGAACAATTTTTCACATACATTTTATCATAAGTTAGATTATATTTATAACTTAAAAATATTATGACGATAATTACATACAATTGTTTTTCTATTTAAATAAAATATTTTTAAAATTTTTATCATAAGAATGTGACAACTTAAAATAGTATATTATGAAATGACATCTAGAAATAAATGAGGAGCTTATGGTTTATTACTTTTCACATATTACTGACATGATATTGTACATATTAAATATTATTGATGCATTTTTTATATCGATACATAAAAATATAATACTACTTCCAGTATTCAATCTATGAGTTAATTATATTTTTTTTAGAGAGGTTAAAAATCTTAATAAGTTATTTAGAGGGAAGTTGTAGGTTCAAACCTGTGTAGTGAGTGTAAGTTGTGTTTTAGCGTTAACATGTGTGCGCTTTAATTTAACTTGTAAAAAATAAATAAATTTGTTACTCATATCCTCAACATATATTATATATATTACTAACTCGTATGATACAATATCTCACAACGAAGAAATTATAGAATATGGTTGTGGAAAATCTATCTATATCTGATTATGAATATCTTTTATAAGTTAATGCATTTTTTGTCGAAAAATGAATTAAAACATAAAAATAATCAAATAAACATATTTCATCTTTAAATAAGTATTTCAAAAATTATATATAAATATTATGTTAGTAATAAAACCTAAGTTTTTTTTGGAATATTTCGGAAGGATAAAATCAATAGTAATATATTTAAAATATATTGCTTCTACAGTAATAATGTCATTAACATATGCAGTTATGTCAAAGAAACAAGTTTCATATTGTTTCCAAGCGTGAGAGTTAACGCTATAAATCGAATGTGCTCGAACTAGGAAGTAAATGAAGATGAAATTGGACAATCTTCATCATTTTTAGAATATTTATAAATTATTTCATTGATTCTGCGTATAGGAAAGTTACATTTGTGGGTTTAAAGTAATGAGATCTTTTCGTAAGTCTATCTCCAGCCATTAATATGTGAATTAAAGGTCCATATGTGAAATTCACGCCAAGTTTAATAATAAAGAATTTGGCATTTCTCTTATGCTCACATAATCTCTTATTATTTTTCTTTATGACCAACACCAAATGGCAATACATATCTATCCACACATCTTTTAAATTGTTCAAATTAAATTCAAAATATACATATTAATAAAATTATTTTTGAATATAAAAGAAATATTCGCTCATATATATATATATATAATAAGTAGAATTGAATGAAATGAAACACTTTTTTTTTTTTGCTAGGCATAGGTATTTAATTGGATGCAATCATGCTGGATGCACTTTTGGAAATTAAATGCTATCAACTTTCCTAACGGGATTTTGAATTTTGGTTAGAGGAACTAACTTTTCATGCTAGACCTAGCCCGATTGATATAAATTAAACACATTATGCATGAGATAAAATGAAAATTTTGGATGGAGGAAATAGGGCTATTTATTTTTTTTATTTTTTTATAAGCATATATATTCTTTTATTATAAGCAATTATATTCAAGACGATATTTAAATATTAAATATAAGCACATCTTTCAATCGGGATTCCAACCTTTCACTCCACTTCTACTTCTCCAATCCCAATTTCTCCATACCAAACATGACTACGTACTATTCTTGTTAGTGACTTACATGAGTGTTCTTTGGGTTGGAAATGTTGAGTCTTGACTGGTGGATTGATTCAAAAAGTCATGTTCTCGCTCTCAATGAAAGTGTTGTTGGGGTGCAAACTACTTATAATGTGTTCATTGGGTTAATAGATTTGGGATAACATTAGAGAACATTTCACACAAATTGAGATAAATCTCTTCTCACATACCAACCTCGTAAACTGTAAGTTACATTGAATTTAATTATTCAAATTGAATTCAAACTATTCTTACTGATTAAAATTATCTCTGAAAAGAAAAGGAAGATTATCTATGCTTAATTTTTTAAAAACTTGTGATGGATGCACTCTCAAATACCACCATAATTTATTGTCGATATCACATCATTATTAAAAGGCTCTTGCAGCTAAATATGTGTGATAATGTGTGGGACCACAATTATTAGGTTATTTTGATATAAAAATTGAAAAACAATACGATGCCTTCCATGAGTTTGACTGAAAAAAAACGGACGTGGAAGTTGACATGGTCATAATAATACCATGTATTTTTACTCAAAAGTAAAAATATCCGTAAAATATATGTATGATTTTTTGAGGTTCAAAAATACCAAGGTTATCAAACTCAAACCGGTTATCAGACCGGATAAGGCAGTGTGTTAAGGGTCAGTGGGTCAGACCGGAGTTAAATCTGGGGTCAGATAGGTAAGAATAAAAAATTAAAAATAAATATCATTACACATTAATACAATCAAATGTTTAAAAAATAAATCATTTGCTCATAATATTTGTGTTGTATGCTGTATTTTAAGTACTTTTATAACATCTTTCTTTTAAATCAATCTATCTACTATGGTTCTAGGTCATTTAATTAAAGTTTTTATAAAAGGTGAAATGATATAGAATAACAATGTAATTGTCACAAGTATCCAACGTGATGGGGTCAAAGTGAGGTAACATGCATTAATTGATAGGAAATTTACAGTTAAGTCCCAAATAGGAGAATCAATGAATGAAAGGTCCAAAAAATTTAAAAGATTACCATAAGGTCTTAGGAGTAACTGCTGAGGTTGTTAATGAAGGTTGGTAAGGTTGTTAATGGCAACCTCAGCAGTTACTCCTGGAACCTTATAATAATTTTTTGAATCTCTAAGACATTTTATTTATTAATTCTCTTATTGTAAATTTCCTTTAATAGATTAGATACTAGGCCAATATAGTTAATACTGTTTGATCCCTAAGTTCAAATAAAAGCCCACCTAACAACGTAACTCTATATTTCAAAAAGAAAAATGGGAGAACTGTAAGTCTCATATCGGCTAGTTATTCCACTTGACTAGGCTTAATATAAAAAAATTTGGAGGCGCCAGAACAACACTTGCTGGAGCGTGGGGCCATCGATGTACGTGAATTGATTACCTCACTGGCATGAGGGCCTCAACTTTGTCCTTTTCCCAAGAGAAAGAAACATTTAAAAAAAAATACTGATCGACCCTAGCCCAGTAGAATAAGAACCACACTGGAGCCCGGGCAGCCGGTTTCCGGCCTAACCCGACCGGTCCAGTCCGGGTTTATTAAGCCTGAAAAATACATACCCATAATTTAAGATATGCTCTTATTGGATTGATTTCTCTTTCATCGTTGCACCTTCACATTTTCCGATCCGATTTAAGTTGATTTAGTCTCATCTAGCACTCCAAAGGTGCCATACCTGAATGAGTTTCTGTACCAAGTGATCAGACTGTTTAGTCTGATTTTATTTGTTACAGGTGATTTTTTTATTGTAACTTAGACATTGCTTTTCATTGTTGTTGAATGTTTTGTTTGGATTCTTATGTATTCATAATTAAATTTTAATGTCTTGGGATGATTTTATTTGGTTATAAATGTTTATGTATTAATTATTTTTATCAAGCTGAAACATTGACTCATATAAAAAATTAAATTAAATTGAGGTTTTGAACTACCTGAACTGAGTCAAGTAGTCCAAAAATTGAAGAATAGTTGTGGAAATTCTATCTATATCTGATTATGAATATCTTTAATAAATTAACGCATTTTTGTTGAAAAAATGAATTAACACATAAAAATAATCAAATACACATATTTCATTTTTAAATAAATATTTCAAAAATTATATATAAATATGACGTTCGTAATAAAACTAAGTGTTTTTTTTTGTGGAATATTTTGGAAGGATAAAATCAACAGTAATATATTTAAAATATATTGCTTCTACAGTAATAATGTCATTAACATATGCGTGTATGTCAAAGAAACAAGTTTCATATTATTTCCAAGCATGAGAGTTAACTCCATAAATCACACGTTCCTTTAGGTTAGTACTTAGTAAAGTGGCTTTGATGAGTGATGCGCTCGAACTAGGAAGTAAATGAAGAAGAAATTGAACAATTTTCATCATTTTTATAATATTTATAAATCATTTCATTGATTTTGCTTATAGGAAAATTACTGTGGGTTTAAAGTATTGTGATCCTTTCGTAATTAAGTCTATCTCAAGCCATTAATATGTGAATCAAAGGTCCATATGTGAAATTCATCACACCATGTTTAGTAATAAAGAATTTGGCATTTCTCTTAGGCTAACATAATCTCTTATTATTTTTCTTAATGACCCATTCATATATTGACCAATTGGCAATACATATCTACCAACACATCTTTTATTCAACATGTTTGGATAGGGCCACAATATGGTATTTCCCTATTTCCTTTCTCATTAGAATATTTCTTCTTATATCTTATTTATATGTCACTTTATACATATTTTAATATTACTTGGAAAGGTAATTGAATATCGGGTCAACCTCATATCTAAGCTTTACGCACCGATACATAAAATTGAATCAACTTTATATATATATATATATATATATATATATGAGATGGTTTATGTAACCTACCAAAATTTTATTCTAAAATTTAAATATTTAAAAAATAAATTTAATATGGGAGTTTAAATGTAAGAGAGTTCGAATTTAGGTATTTGAAGTTTAGTTAATATTTTAATTATTTGGGTGAATAAAATTGGCTTGTGTTTTGAATCTTGAGGACATAATTATTAGAAGCGATAATTTAAGACATTTGGCTTGTTCAAAGTTTAAACCATTAGGGGTTGGACATAGTGAGTTCCTTACATTAATTACTTGCAATCAATTGAAGTGTTGTTTGGGGTGGAAACTAAAGCTGTGCTTGCAGGATTGTCATTTTCAAGAAGTATTTTTCATTACTTTTGTGAGTCAAGTCTACGTTTGCATGCCAGTTAGTAATATATTTTAATTTAAATTATGCAAATTTAAATCTAGCCACTCTTATTAAAATCTATGCATTTTTTTTATATCACGTATCCTTATCTGACTTTTTGTGTTTAAATTATTCAAAATATTTGTATTAATATATATATATATATATATATAATCATTGGAATTGGATGGAATGAAACACTTTTTTTTTTTGCTAAACATAGATATTCTATTGGAAGCAATCATATTTGAGGTATTTTTAGAACTAATGTTAGCAACCCTCTTAGCGGGAATCCAAATTTTAGTTAGAGGAACTAACCTTTCATGATTTACCCAACCCAATTGATATAAATTAAACACATTATGCGTATGTTTGGTTCGGCGGCAGAGGCCCAAAAAGTGGCTTTTCCATCTCAGAAGTCCAGTAGAATATTTTTTGGGTGTTTGGGAACACTTTAACCCAAAATGACTTTTTTTAAAAATAGCACCTTCTTCCAATAAGTAGAAAAGCATGACTTTTGAAGAAAAAGTGGAGAGAGGTAAGATAAAAAACATGTGTTTTATATTTTTTAAAAAAGATAACAAGATAAAAAATTAAAAAAATGAAAAAAATGGGTCATATATTACCAGAAAAAATAAAAATTACCAAAAAACCTAATAATTTTTATATTTGTAAAACTATCTTCTTCAAAATTAAATAATAAATTTTAGACAAAAAATGAAATAAGCTCTTTGTAAATCACTATTTATTAAACACAAGCATAGTCAGATTTATATCATTTTTTGAAATAGAATTGACACCTGATATATAACTTTATGTTGAATTATTTGTTTTTAACTTGACTTTGAACCTAGTTTCCAACATTCAAGTGCTACTAAAAATGAAGAATAGGGAGAACAGACATTTATCTGCTGGGGTGTTCTATGCAAAATAAGGTTTCAAGCTAATATTACAACCATAGGGATCATCTGGATTTTATGCATTATGGAGGAACTTTAAATGTATATTTATAAAGCCTGGGAGTTAATTTGGAAGTTTTTTTTAGCTTGTTATTGTTGCCATTATCTTGCTCTATGATTTACTTCATCGATTTTGATTGCCGGCCAACAAACTAGCTAGTTTTGGAGGGAAGACATAATGCAGCATGTTCGTGAAACAACTAGAAACCAAATTGTAGAGACTTTATGATCAAATTAATTATTTCATATTACTGGTTAGTTGAACAATTGTATGATGCAATTATTTATGCGGGGTTAGTAGTTAGTTGAAAGAAATTTCCTTTTTTCTTAATATTTAATTTACATATATTTTCATTTACTCTATTTTTATTTTTTATTATTGTCTTTATCCTCAAAATTATCATAAATAGTTAAAATAAAATATATAAATGTGTAATTTATCACCAAAAATCACTTCTCAAAAGTTTATCCAAACGGTTTTACTTTTTAAAAAAAGTCACTTTTCTAACACTTATCCAAACATAAATTACGTTTCAATTTTGACTTCTACTCAAAATTCTTTTTCCAAAATAACTTTTACCAAAAAGTCACTTTTTTCACCGCTTATCCAAACGGACCCTATGTATGAGATAAAGTCAAAATTGTGGACAGAGCAATAAAGCTATTTAATTTTTGCTAATAATATATATTATTTATTATATAGACAATAATATTCAAGACAATATTTAAGCACTAAATATGGACACGTCTCAATCGGGATTCCAACCTTCCACCATGTAAACTTGGTTGTTCAAACAAGCTCAGGTGTTCCACTTCTACTATTCCAATCACAAATTCTTCATACCAAACATGACTACATACTATTCTTGTTAGTGACATGCATGAGTGTTCTTTGGGTTGGAAATGTTGAGTCTTGAATGGAGGATTGATTTGAAAAGTCCTATTCTTGCTCTCAATCAAAGTGTTGTTGGGGTGCAAGCTTACATCTTGCTTGTTGGGTTAATAGATTTGCAATAGCATTGTAGAATGATGTTTACATAAGTTGAGATAAATCTCCTCTCACAAACTTACCCTGTAAACTATAATTCATATTGAAAAGGCATCTTCCATCATTAATACAAACAAACATGAAGTCATTTTCATTATTTTAAGAATTCACGTGACACTCACGTGAATTCGAAATCCTCAGGTAAAATCCATAGGTAAACCCGAAAATGATAAATTTGCAGGAAAATATGTAGGAAAATTTGAAAAAAAAAAATTAAAAAAATATATTCGAATTTAGTAACATTTTCTAAGTAAATTCCCTATAGATTCTAATGGTCGAAGATAGTGGGTTTGCCTTTGTAAAGATATGAATATTTGATAATTTACAATAATCAAATCAGTATAATCACATCATAAATATATGATAATTTACAATAATCCAATCAGTTTACAATATATATTATATTTTACAATAATCCAATAAGTAAATTTGTGATAAATCACCCCATTCTGAGGCTTGCCTATTTGTAAACCGACTTGGATATATCAATAAATTGCCATTCATTGACAAAATCTGTGCTTGCTCCATAGTTAGAACAAACCCAGCATATTGAAGCCTCATCACCTGTATCTTGCTGATCTCCATCTCTTTCTTTACCAACGCTAAAGGAAGTTTCAATCGTTTATAACCCTATCAAAGAAAGAAGCATGAGTTAATCCACATGCAAGATTAACAAAATATGTTCCTGATTGGCATGTCTATAAATATGAACACAATGCACAGTGATAAATTTGAACAAAATGCACATAGCGATAAATGCTTCAATAGGTGCTATTTCTCAAGATAATAATAACAGGATAGCATCTTTCTATACTTAGTGAACAAAAAATTACTCACTGATTGGACATGCATAATATGTGGATTCACATGACTCAAACCAACCTCAGCAGACACCTTTCGCTTGTCCACATGAAAGTTGAATTGGATGTCACAATAGCAAATGCATGAACTACGGTGCAGTATGCCACATCACTCCCACGGATGTTATACAACCATGCAACCTGGATGGCAGGTAAGTTATCAAAATTTTAAAAGAAAATGCCAAGATTGAAATCTTAAAGAGGCCAGGGACAGAAGGAGTAGAAAAAATTCTCAAGCTCAGATAACTTGAAGAAAGAAAAGAAACAAAGTGAAAAGAGTAAAAAACAAGACATACTAACCTCATCAAGCGCTGTGAAAATTATACCACGAGCTTTCTCAAGCCCAAGCTTTTCTCTCAAAAACTTCAACTTATGCAACAGAACGACCTGCAAATTCCAATGGGTGTACAACAACAGCACTAATATCTTCAGGTGGTCGGTTAATCTACACTTCATCTACCAAATTTTTTGTCGTTTGAACCAGCTTCTGCTGTTTTACAGAAAAAGCACTCTCCCATCTTTGGGTTGTATCAATTGAAATGCACCAAGGGGTCAACTCCAATGGATGCATCTTTCGGCAAGTTCTGGGAATAAGACATGGAATGACCCATTAGTATGAATACGACAAATAATAATATACATTTAAGAGTGATTTTGCAGAAAATTGTAACTAACATCAGCCATCCAGATATCTACAGCAGGATCTTCACCAATGCACATTAGCTTCCACAAATCACTAAGTTGCTGTGTTGCCTGCAAAAAGTACCGTCCATCAGTCCACAGCAATGCTTCTTTCTTTGTAATGAGTGCCAACCCTAAATATAAGTTTAAAGGAAAATTAAAAACCTAGAAGCATCAGGAAAAAGAAGCAAGTAGCTGACTTTGTCAGATCCAAAATTCAGAACAACATTGCCAAGTGTTCAAATTTAGTTTTCTGAAAATATAGACACATTAACATCCTCATCAGTTTAAATCTTAATACACTCCCAGTCAAAGCAAATTGCAAGTGCATGATGATACATAATTTTATCATATCTGTTTGCCAAAATTTCCAACTACAGTAAATCCACAATTCCTCTCATAAAACTCCTCTTTTTCTCGCACCAAGATCAATCATCAAAGGAAAGAAAAACAAGACAAGTGTAAAAGCCAAAACAGAGCGATTATTACAGTAACATAATAGAAGGTTCAAAGAGGAAGAGATTACCTTGATAACAAAGCTACGAAAAACCTCCTTCACTTGCTTAAATATTTACCATGCCTCAAGCCCAAAATCTGCTAGCACCAGAGCCCCAAAAAGTATCCTCAGTCCTAACTTGAATAACAATGCCATTTTTTTCGAGATGACAAGACCTAGAGCAATTATCATTGATGGCCAGAAGCATTGCTGTGAAGTTTGCCTGACAGAAAGCTACAGAAACTAGATCAGTAGCTCAGGACCTTAACACTGATGAAGTTTGCCTGACATTCATTATCAATAGCTTTGGCCAGAAGAGTTTTACCACATCCAGGGGGACCATAGAAAAGAACCCCCTTTGATGGGGACATTCCAAACTTGTCACAGCCATTAAGTTCAGTACCCCAGCATCAATTGTCTCATCTTCCAAATCAATCACGTCCATTTTCTCTCTACTACACTGAAGTGCAACTTCAGTACACAAGGCAGCCAAATCAGCACCAACATACCCATGGGTGTCCTTGCAATTCTTTCTAAATCCACCTGCAAACAGCACATTCAACAATTTTCTTCAAGAAAATTAAAAAAACAGACAAATTCTTAAGGGAAGAAGTCACCCTTCTTCACAGGGCGGTATGCCTCCAGAAAATAAGCAGCAAAAGTGAAGGGCTGGAATTCATCATATGAATTAAAAGCAACAATTGCATATGCCAATGAAATCAAAGATCTTAAAAGTGTCCTATTTCCCACTGCACTCATAAATCAACAATTTTCCCAAAATAACTATTAAAGAAACCAATGCAAAGTGGAGAAATTACCAAAATAAAACACACAGACCACCAAGATGCTTCCAGAATGAATATGCTTGCCTACCTATAGATGCAATCTAACAGTTCAAGAGATAGAGTACATTTCAAATGAAATCGTCATGAATAATGCTTGAGAAATCAAACGCTCACTTTCCAGTGAACAAATTCAATAACTAAATGGGCTAGATTCTAAATGACATGCATTAGAAATTACCTAAATCATAAGTTATAACGGGAGTTATTGCCCAAAAGAAGTAAAAAGAAAAACAAAGAAAATCCCCCATTTTAGCAGTCTAATCCAACAAAATGCCTTGGATGATTAAAAGTATTATTTAGGTATCCAATACAGATAAAAACCATAGTTGTAAACAAAAAGACATATAACTTACGTTTTAGATATGCATCAAACAGATTCCCAGTTACCCCTTCGATTGTGTCATCCACAGGAAGAATATAGACTCGGTTTCCATATTTGACATCTGCACATTGGTGCACTTGACCAACACTCCAAGGCTGCGGCCATTGCTGGAAGAAGAGGAAGAAGCAAATGTGGGTCAGATCCAGTTGCAGGGGAGCCGAAGAGTGAAGAGAGATTCAGAGGGAAGAAGGAACAAAGGGATTTGTGACGGTGACCAGTGGGAAACGAGAGTGTGTGGGACTTGTTGCGGAAGCCAAAAATATAAATTAACAGCTAATAAACAATAAATAGGAATAATAAAAGAAATACCAGAATTTTACGAGGTTGGATAGAATATTTGTTCCTGTCTTCTCGGGCTCCAACAACCCAATGGTTTATTCCACTCCAAAAGAATACAAGTGAAATAATACAAGAGAAGAAAAGAATAGGAATTGTTTCCTATTTTGGGATGAGAATAAGGTGAGGAGGGGCTAGCCTTTTATAGGTGAAGGCAAGCCCCTCACCAAGCAAAGTCCCCGATGTGGGACTTTGCCATATACTACAAATCTCCATCTTGGCAAAGTCTCACATACAAAATTTTCTTCTAATGACAAATTCTAATTGGATTTACAATTCAATGTTCAACAATGTTGATCAGGTCCAAACAATGTTGAAACTTCATAGGAGTCACCACTTTCGTCAACATGTCAGCAGGATTTTCAGTT